>CM035107.1:7942487-8187487 GCA_020205505.1 Panax japonicus | reverse complement strand
TTCTATTATTTTATTTCTATGTTCTAATTTAAGTTTTATATTTTTTTTCTTTTCCTACCAAAACTCAGAAAACAGTTTTCTTTTCTTACCAAAACTCAGAAACAGTGTGTAAAGACGGTCGATTCAAAAACGAAATCAACAGTTTACGTTTTTATTAATTAGAGCTTTTGAAGAACACAATCTCAATCTTATATTCCACTAATTTATTATCAAAATTCATAACTAGAACTATAAACAATGCTTTGGTGCGATAATTGTCAAAGAAATCGCCAAACGGAGACCGATCACAACTCAGGCAGCTTATGTTGCACCGTCGTTTGTGGGAAAGTAATCTTTTGCGACATTTACTCTAATGACCTAAATTTCACAAAGGCGCTGGAGGTGACATTTACTTTGGCCACGTTTTCTGTCAAAGATTTCTTGTCCAAAATTGGCTTGATTTGGGCCGAAAAAAATTGTAATAAATAATATTTTTATAATTCACATATTATCCTCAACTATTAATATAATAATCATTCGAGTATCATAATTTTTCCAGAACATCATAATTTATAAAATTTGATATTAATTAGTTTCCTCCAACATTTTAACAATATAATTGGTATACTCAATTTTTTTTCTCTTTAAAATCAATAAAAGTATAAATCTATAATACTTGCTCATTTTCATTTAAATGCGGCAACTCCATCTATTTTTTGTAGTTTAAATTCATTCAATTCATAATGTCTAATACCCACACATAATTTATGGTTGCTCATTGCTAATTTGCCATCAATGTTTTTTTCATGTTTAGAGCCTAATAATTGTAAATGTTTGTGTGGATAGAATTTTGGTGTGAAATTAGTTATCAACAATTTTCTCTTAAAAGCAAACTCATTATTTGGGATAAGCAGCTGTTCTTTTTGTCAAATTATTATATGGTTGATAAAATTTTTTTTGTAGTTTCATAAATATTTTCTTAAATATAGTAATTAAGCTTTATTTTTAGACTTAATAATTGAATTATATGATTAGTTATTGTATTGTATTTACATTTATGTGTTAATAATATTAATTAATATATGGTAAATATAATTTTATAGAGATTAATTACTTAAAAACTATATTATTAAATATAATTAAATAAATTATAATATCACTTAATTGGTTGGACAGTTAAAATCAAATTAGAATAATATCACTTAATTGGTTGCATATTTTTATTCATGGTTCAATGGTTGCGTATATGGTTGCATATTTATTAGAGAGGAATATGAATGTTTTGATGGCTGCATTGCAAATTATCGCTAGTATGAAGCGAGATTGGATGCAGACCGGAAGAAAACCTAGTGGGTTATGTGGTGCAGCTGTGTATATAGCTGCAATTGCACATGGATTTAGGTGTTGAAAGTCGGATATTGTGAAAGTTGTGCATGTTTGTGAAGCTACATTGATGAAAAGGTTGATTGAGTTTGGGAATACAGAGTCTGGGAGCTTAAGGATTGATGAGTTTAATAGGAATGCTAAGGAGTTTGAGAAGGAAAGTGGGTTAAAAGGCCAAGATTTTGGGGGTTATTTGCCAACATAAAGGGGAGAAACCTTATTGCCATGGACTTTGTAATGTGTGTTATAAGGAGTTTGTTGAGCTTTCTGGTGGACTTAATGGTGGATCGGATCCACCGGCTTTTGAGCGTGCTAAAATGGAGAGGTTGATTAAAGGGTGTGAAAATGATAAGGCTTTTGAGCGTGGTATGGGTGATGAAACAGATGAGCTTTCTGATGTTGATGATGGTGAGGTGAATGGGTACCTTAATAATGAAAAGGAAGTTGAGTATAAAAAGGTTATATGGGAAGCAATGAACAAGGAATATATTAGTGAACAAGCTGCAAAGAAAGCTGCAGCAGATATTGGGGAAACAATGGGAAAATCAAGAAAGAAAGAGGTGTTGAGTAAGAAGCGATGGAGTTCAATAAAAAAAAATTAAATATCAGAGCCAGGTTTCGATCCTGGGTCCTGTGGGTTATGGGCCCACCACGCTTCCGCTGCGCCACTCTGATTTATTAGTGTAATTCTATTTTGTATTAATAATATAGTAAATATGGATAGTATCTCCAATGAGATTATCTAGTTAGAGCCGTTCCTAAGCACCAGCGGGAAGGCAGCCCCGACCCCCCAATCAGAAAGGTCAAATTTATATATATATTTATACTCTAGGAATACTAAAAAAAATATTTTTCAATAAATGTATTCACTTGGCAAAAAATAGGGTTGGGTTGGGTTGGTTTTTGAACTAAAATCATATTACCTATATTTTATATGGGTTATGTGGTTTGGATTTAAATGGTTATGAGTCGAATCCAGGTCGACCTATTTTTTAAATTATAGTTTCACTAAAATCTTAATTTCTGTTATACTAAAAGAGTCTTATTTTAATTTTGTAGACCCAAGTTTGAAACTAAAATTTTTAATTGATGTGATTAATTTGAGTATTAAAAATATTAATTTTGTGATTATAGGCACTTTTAAAAAAAATTACATTAATAATTATTATGTTAATTAAAATTAATGAAATTAGTGAGAATTTTATTACAATAATCAGTAATTTTATTTTTTTAGAGTGTATATATAATAAGTAAATATTATTTTTTTTGTGGAGGTGAGTGGTATTGGGGGTGTATACATAATCAATAAATAAATTATTTTTGGGGGGTGGAGGGGGAATGGGGGGGGGGGGGGGGGGGAGGGGGCGGGGCGCGAGGTGATCAGAGAATTCTTCTTCTATAATCTTGAGCGTATTTCTTTAGAGTTGTTATATATATATATATGGCTCTGCTATCATTTGTGTTTGTGGTTTTGAAGATTCTGCATTCAGATTCTGATTGCATCTGTTTCTTTCTAGTTATCCAACAAGGTAATATACATATTATTTTTTGGGGTGGGGGTGGGGGTGGGGGTGGGGGTGTATACATAATCAATAAATATTATTATCCAAAAAGCTTTTTTTAATATTATAAATATCAAGCTGGAGAAATTAATTATGAAGGAGAAGGGGAAGAGAATTAGTAAAAATATCATAGAATAATCCAAGAGAGAAACAGTAGAAGAAGTGAAATTGACAAAGAACCGGAGAATTCAGATGAAGATGGAAAACAGAAAAAGATTGGAACGGTTTTGTTAAATATTTATGTCTAAAAATCAAAATCTAATAGGCCATGCCAATAAAATTCAAAATCAATTCTTCTAAGAAGCATAAAAATCACATTATTCGAGTAGTAAATCTAGAACAGTTTCATTTATGCTGAGCCGCCTAAACAAATTATTTGAGCAGTGAGATAGTTATTATCTGAACCAACCCATGCTCACCATTGGACTTGGAAAAGAAAGGCCCAAAAGAGTATCATGATTCATGTCCCTTGCTACATCCAAGTAATGCATTTGTAGATCTCAATTTTAAAAACAAAAGTTTTTTTTGGTAGTTTTTATAGCTTAGACTATGTTTGTTCGTAAAGATTATACTTCAAAAAATGGCTATTTATTTTTTTGCTGAATGACTAACTGATTCAGTCATTTAGTGCAATAAGTGAGAAATGGATCCCAGATGCTGCAGTACTCATCAGCCCAGATTGTATGAAATATCCTTAGTATGCAACAAAGAAGCGTATTGAAAAAGCTAAGGATAGTACTATGGGTAAGAGTGACAAAATACCTTTTCAGGTGGTAGGCGAGGAAGCAGCCTGCAGTGTCAGTAGGCCAGAATGCAGAATTCAGAAGATGTGTAAAAATGTCTCCATCACAGTACAGAAAGTTTAGGTGCATTTAATGCAATAACGGATGAATCCAATGGATAGTTTGCAACATCACATATATACAGATCAGACAGATGAGAGAGAAGAAGCAAGCATTAATCAAATAACGTGACAATCTCTCTCAAGCTCAACTCTACGATCTGAGATATTGCAAAGCTTGCTCAGCTACTCAGTTCTTAACGAACCAATGCTTACACAGCAA
This sequence comes from Panax japonicus, assembly GCA_020205505.1. Classification (NCBI taxonomy): domain Eukaryota; kingdom Viridiplantae; phylum Streptophyta; class Magnoliopsida; order Apiales; family Araliaceae; genus Panax; species Panax japonicus. The sequence continues at coordinate 8,183,499 of CM035107.1, read as the reverse complement.
CTGAGTAGCAACCATCAAGAACTCAACAACTATCAATCAACTGAAGAAGTATACCAAGTCTGCTGGACTTGAAGAGTTCGTAGTGAACTGTAAGAAAGCCAAGTCTGCTGGACTTAAAGAGTTCAAGAGTGAACTAGAGAAGTTCCTAGACTGCTGATCTAGAAGGAATCTGTGTGATTCAGAAGATTGTAAAAGACATCCTTAGTGAATATCCTACTCGTTGAGTAGAAGAGTGGACTAGGAGCTTTGAGTGCTCTGAACCACTTAAAAACAACTGTGTCGTTTACATTCATGCTATAACTGCTATATCTGCTATAACTGCCTTACTCACTCATAACTCTATTGCTTGGTAAAGAAGAATAAAATAAATACTAATTTCGCATAGTTTTAATCATTATCTAAGAACCAGTTAAAACGAAAAGATTTTCAAATATCTATTCAACCCCCACCCCTTCTAGATAACTTGTGCCTACTAGGAACTAACAATTGGTATCAAAACAGGTTCTATTTTACAGCTTACACACTTTAGTAGATCCAAATGGCACTTGTACCAAGCGAATCCAGGACCGGGGGAGGCAGCAAGCCACCAATGTGCAACAAAGATAAATTTGTTAACTGGAAAGTCAGGATGCAAGCTTACATGGACTCAATAGATAAAGATCTATTTGAGACTGTTATTAATGGGCCCTATATACCAACAAAGCTTGCACCAATCATTGACGATCCAAACAGAGCACAAATAAAAGTGAAAGAAGAATGGAGAGCCACAGAGAAGAGATCTGTCCAACTTGATAAAAAGGCAAAGAACATCCTGTTCCAATCCTTATAGGACGATCTGTTTAAAAATGTTGTAAACAACAAAACAGCTACGGATGTTTGGGAAACACTGCTGATTATGCACGAAGGAACTGAAGAAGTCAGAGAGAACAAGCAGTCTCTCCTGACACAGCAGTATGAAATGTTCGCTCATGTGTGCAGGGAGAAAATGTGACTGTAACTTATGAAAGATTCAATGTTCTGCTCAACTCTCTACGAGCGTATGGGAAGATCTATCCTAACAAGGATCTAACCATAAAGTTCATGAGAGCCCTACCAAGCAGGTGGGATGCAAAGACCACATCAATAAGAGAATCAAAGAATCTTAATGAGATGACAGTTCAACAACTGTATGGAAATCTCCTGACGTACGAACTGGAGTTGACCCAACGCACTGAAACCTTATCAGAAGGAAGAAGAAAGGATAAGGGTGTTGCTCTCAAGGCAAATGAAAGTGCATCAAAAGTCATCACCGAGATTGACTCTGATGATGATGAAGACGATGACGATGACTTTACTATGCTGGTAAAGAGACTATGAAGGTTCATGCGACAAGGCAGAAACGACAAGCCAAAGAAAGTCAGCAACTACGCCAGCTAGGAACAAATGAATGATTTATGCTACAACTGCAAGAAACCTGGTTATTTCATTGCCAACTGCAACAAGCCTATCAAAGAAGAACTAAAGAAGAAATCTCATGCAAAGAAAGAATACAAAGGAACCAAGAGGCCACAGAAAAGAGACAAAGGGCTGGTTTCCAGAGGATCGTGGAGTGATTCAGATAATGACTCAAATGCAGACTCCAGAGATGAAGAAGAACCACATATCGCAAATCTGTGCTTAATGGACAAACATGCAAAGGACAATCAAAGCCTAAACATACATAATGTAAGTATCGATGAGGTATTTGATTTTAATTCTCCTGATGTAGATATGAGTGACTTAAGAACTGCTTTACGTGGCATAACCACTGATCTACATCAATACATTAAGTGGTTCAGAGTGTTGTCTAAAGATCATTCACTTCTTCAAGAGGAGAAGAAGAAGGTTCAAGAAGAGCTTGAAACAGCCCTTCTAAGTACTAATCTTCTCTCCAAGCTTGAAGCTGAGAATGAAACTTTAAAGAAGACAAACACACATCATGCACAAAGAGAGGAAAAGAGTAGCCAAATCTCCACTTACCAACCTCGAAGAATTGTAGAGTCAAACAAAATCAACTATACGAATCAACTTTACGAATCAACTGGGAAGGTACAGTAGAGGTAAGGCACACTCATCACTATTTATGAAACCTAAGGACACTTGGAAGAAAGAGAATCAGTTTAACAGAAGGTTAACTAAGGAACCACTCAAGTCCGAATGGAGGATGAATCACCACACACACACAGGCATGCATTATAATAAATATTTCATATACAATAAATATGGTCATAAGGCTACAAAGTGTTATTATAATTCATTGCATATGAGACCCAAGATTAGACAAATTTGGGTCCCCAAAGGCACTAACAAAGAAGGACCCATGCAAATATGGGTACCAAAATGAAGGTTCAAATGTTTTGACAGGAAAAGAGCTCCACGACCTCAACATGGTATCTGGACAGTGGTTGCTCGAGGCATATGACAGGGAACAAAACTCTACTATCCAACTATGTAGAAAAGGAAGGTCCCTCAGTCATCTTTGGAGATAACGGCTCGGTAAAGACAAGAGGATATGGCTCTGCTGGCAATGGTGCAGTATCTTTCAGCAAAGTAGCTTATGTGGAAGGACTCCAACACAAGCTTCTAAGCATCAGCCAACTCTGCGACAAGGGTAACAAAGTAACATTTCTCAACAATTAATGTCAAGTCAGAGATTTGAAGACATCTGCCATAAAGCTGACTGGAACAAGAGAAGGAAATGTCTACACTATAGTTCTTGGTCAACTAAGCTCTGATGAAATAATATGTTTTCTGGCAAAAGCATCTGAGGAAATGAGCTGGCTATGACATAGAAGGATGTCTCACTTAAAATTCAAAAGCATGTCCAAACTGGCATCAAAAGACCTCGTAGCTGGTCTACCCAAGTTCAACTTTGTGAAGGAAAGACCATGCGATGCTTGCCAGCTTGGAAAGCAAACCAGAAGCTCATTCAAGTGCAAGATTGCCAATTCCATTGACAAGGCCCTGCAGTTGCTCCACATGGATCTCTTTGGGCCAATCCCAACAACCAGTCTTGGAGGAAAAAGATACTCTCTAGTCGTAGTCGATGACTACAGCAGATTCACATGGGTATTCTTCTTAACTTCAAAGGATGAAACGAGCTCCGAATTAATCAAAATGTTCAGACTGGTGATGAACGAGAAAGGAGAGAAAATCAAGGCAATAAGGAGTGATCATGGAAGAGAATTTGATTTCTTAGAAATAGACAAGTTCTGCTTAGACAATGGCTTCAGTCATAACTTCTCAGCTCCATGAACTACTCAACAAAATAGAGTTCCTGAAAGAAAGAATAGAACTCTGATAAAGGCTGGAAAGACCCTACTAGCAGCAGCTCATCTGCCTGAATACTTCTGGACAGAAGCTGTCAACACTGCATGCTACTTACAAAACAGATCATTAATTCACTCTACGATCAAGAGGACACCCTACGAACTGTGGAAAGGAAGGAAGCCAAGTGTCAGCTATTTCCATGTCTTTGGCTGTGCATGCTGTATTCTCAACAATGGAAAATAGTATCTGATAAAATTCCAGCCCAAGTCAGACGAAGGGATCTTTCTTGGATATGCCACAGACAGCAAAGCTTACAAAGTGTTCAACAAGAAGACACTGAGTGTCGAAGTCTCAATACACATCATCTTTGATGAAACTGACTTAGACAAAATAGTGCCCCAAGACACTACGACCGATAGTGTTGACACTACAAATGAAGTCGTCGAGCTCAACACTACGATCGTAGTACCAAATAGTGAAATTGTAGAGCATGATAATGAAGTCGTAGAGAGGTCCATCCAAGACAGCGAGCCTCCACTCCAAGAAGAAGAAATAGATCTTGAAGACTTGAGACAGGAAGGCATCAGGACAGATGTCCCAAACGGGAACAGATGGGCAAGAGATCACACTCAGGATCTAATCAATGGAGATCCAAGTGCAAGAGTCAAAATAAGAGCTGCTACTCAGAATGAATGCTTCTATCTAAGCTTCGTGTCACTGATAGAGCCGATAGAGGATGCTATGGAAGACTCCAGTTGGATAGAAGCCATGCAGGAAGAACTCAACCAATTTGAACGAAGCAAAGTGTGGAGATTGGTACCAAGACCAAAGAGTCATCCTGTCATAGGAACCAAGTGGGTCTTCAGGAACAAAATGGATGAAGATGGGGTCATTACCAGAAATAAGGCAAGATTAGTGGCAAAGGGCTATTCTCAAGAAGAAGGCATTGACTATAATGAGACATTTGCACCTGTTGCCAGACTAGAAACCATCAGAATCTTTCTTGCCTTTGCTGCCCACATGAAGTTCAAAGTCTTTCAGATGGATGTCAAGAGTGCATTCCTAAATGGAGAACTTTAAGAAGAAGTCTATGTAGAACAACCTCCAGGTTTCATCAATCCATCTCTTTCCAATTATGTCTATAGATTAGATAAAGCTTTATATGGTCTTAAACAAGCACCTAGAGCATGGTATGAAACAATGACTAGCTTCTTAATAGAAAATAGGTTCACTAGAGGTAGAGTAGATACCACACTGTTTCTTAGAAATCATAAAGACAAAGTCTTACTAGTTCAAATATATGTTGATGATATCATTTTTGGTTCTATTGACGAAAAGTTATGTAAGAGATTGTCTAAGCTAATGCAGAGCAAGTTTGAAATGAGCATGATGGGTGAGCTGAATTTCTTCCTTGGACTGCAAGTGAAGCAGACTGATGAAGGAATATTCATCAACCAAGTCAAATACATCAAAGACTTATTAAAGAAGTATGACATGGAATCAGCCTCTCCCATGAAAACACCAATTGCTCCTGCAACCAAGCTTGACAAGGATGAGAATGGTAAATGTATTGATATAACTCAATACAGAGGTATGATAGGTTCTCTTTTATACCTAACTGCCAGTAGACCAGATATAATGTTTGCAACATACATATGTGCTAGATTTCAGGCTAACCCTAAAGAGTCATATTTGTTTGTTGTAAAGAGGATCTTCAGGTATCTTAAGGGTACACCCTACTTGGGGCTATGGTATCCCAAGGAATCCTCTTTTGAACTAATAGGATACACATATGCTGACTTTGCAGGATGCAAAATAGATAAAAAAAGTACCAATGGCACTTGTCAACTACTAGGGAACAGACTTGTATCTTGGTTCAGCAAAAGCAAAACTCAGTGTCCACTTCAACTACAAAAGATGAATACATTACTGCTGGCAGCTGCTGTGCTCAGATCCTTTTGATGAGAAATCAGCTAGCTGAGTATGGGTTTGATTTCAAGTCTATACCTATACAATGTGATAATACAAGTGCCATAGCAATAACTCATAATCCTGTTATGCATTCTAGAACCAAGCATATAGAAATAAGGTATCACTTTATTAGGGATCATGTGCAAAATGGAACTATATCTTTACAATATATCCCTACTCAAAATCAACTTGCTGATGTTTTTACTAAACCACTAGATGAATCCAGATTTAATAAGTTAATAAGTGAGCTAGGCATGCTTAATCTATCACCATGAAATATATGCTCTAGACTGTGCTAACAATAATAGATATAAAGGCTAAACTCAAATTCATAGATATGATCAAGGAAAGTTCACGATCTTAAAGCTGAACAGTCAACTACCTCAACGATCGTAGCAAAGACTCAACGATCGTAGGACAGACTCGACAATCGTAGGACAGACTCTACGAATGTTAATTAGACTCAACGACTGCCAGACAGACTCGACGATCGTAGGACAGACTCTACGAATGTTGATCAGACTTAACAACTGCCAGACAGACTCGACGATCGTAGGACAGACTCAACAAACAGAAGACCAACTCTACGATCATAGTCATACTAAGGACACCTTAGCTCTGAAGACTCAAAGGTCAAATCAGTACATTCCTAAACAGTAAAAATTGTAGAGCCAAGCAAGAGGCGACACCTGTCCCACTAAGTCAAAAAGAGAGAGGGAAGTTACAAGTACAAATTAAAACCATGTTTTTGAAATCTGAAGTTCAAAAGATTATCTCTCATTCTCTCTCTCTTTCTCAAAGCAAAACCCTAACTCAGACAAAGTTCAGTAGTATCTCTCTTCTCAACTACAGAATCAATGGCTGCTTCTAATGTGATTTCGGGCTACAGACTCTGTTTTGACGAGTTCAAAACCGCTCCACCTAAGTTTCACAAGATCTTAGCCTTACTGAAGAAGGCAGGTCTCGAAGAGGCGCTCAACACCGATACGCTTATCTATCCTAATCTGGTGAAGGAGTTCTACAAAAATGGAGTGTACGAAAACAACACCATCATCACACGAGTTAGAGGAGTTGAAATAAAACTAAGGGAAGAAGACGTCAATCTAGCCCTAGGTTTCAAGAATGTAGGGCACCCATTTCTAGACAGCATAAGATTTCAAGACAGACTGAAGAAGATGCATCACAAGAAGAACCCCTCTGTGAAAAGCTACAAAAAGGAGTTCCCTCAAAGGTATGAATTTTTGGCTGACATTATTGGGAAATGCATCTGATGCAAGAGCTCAGGTCATGACTCGGTAAATGAGGATCATCTTAAGCTCAGGGCGGCAATTGTGTATGGTACTCAACTCAACTATGGGGCTGTATTTCTCGAGTGGGTCGACAAGTGGATCGTAAGCTCGAAGAAATCAAAGAGTACTTCGAAGATGCTGTATGGGAGATTCATTAGCATTATTCTACAATCTGCATTGAGTGACAAAATTTGGGATGATGAAGGAGAAGACATCAACCCAAACCGAAGAATGACACAACAGTTGTTTAAAAACAGGGAAAGGAAACCTGCTGAGTATATGAGAATGATGACAGAGTCCACTAGTAGAACTGGGGAACAAAAGGAAGCAGGCTTTCAAGGAGGAATGTCTGTTGTCAAAGAAGTTGAAGAAGAAAGAGAAACAGATAAGGGAGAACCCTCTGCTCTTGTAAGAAAAAGCAAGGGCAAGATAAAGCTAAGGGCAAGACAAGTCGAAGAGCCTCAATGATCTACAACTAACATTCCTGTAGAGTCCTCTGACATAGAGACTCTAAGGAGGCTAAAGAAGATGCAACAGTAAGAAAAGGCTGAAGAGGATCAAGCCACCATTTCACAAATCTTAAAAAAGAACAAGACTGGTCATAATTCCAAAAGACTAATAGTGTCTTCAATCGTAGAGACTCTACTGTTCTCTGAAACCAGGCCAAGTATGGCAGAAATGGAGGAAGCTGCTTCAAGGATAGTGGCTGATCAACGTGGCAAAACAAAGACTCAAGAGAGTCCAGAAGTGGTGACTAAAACCAGCAAAGCAAAGAGAAAGCTGGTCAAGAAGTATATTCTTGAGAATGAAAAAGTATTGAAGAAGGAAGCCAAGAGCATGGCTGCAAAAGTAGAAATGCCCCAAGCAACCGAAGAGGAAAATGCTCCAGCTGAGGGGGAGAACCCTAAAATTCTCATGATTGAGTATACACAAGCTGAGGGGGAGAAGCCTACTGCTCAAGAAGAGGTTCTAGCTGAAAGGGACTTTCTGAACTTAGAAGAAGATTTACCAGCTGAGGGGGAGTTTCTAAACCTCCAAGAAGATGATCATATTGAGGGGGAGCCTCATAATATCCCAATGGCTGAAGAAGAAGTCCTTGCTCAAGATGAAGATGAACCAATGCCAAACCTCCCAAAGGCCATTGAGATAATGGATTCTTCAGAAGAAAACAAAGAAGAGAAAGAGGATGATGATGATGAGCTTGAAATAACGGGTGTAGAAAAAGATGGATACAGAAGCTATTTGTACAACCAAATGTTTTCTTACCTACCCATGATGGCATACCATCAAGCTCAAATTCTGAAATCATGGGATCACATGTTCTGGAGCTTCAAGGAATATCCAATAATCACAGTTCTGGCTCATGGATTTCCAGGGGAAGTCATCTTCGCCAAAAAGCTGATTACCAACCATTCCTCATCAAAAGCCAAACCTGAGGTATTGACTATCCCTACAAGCTTTAGAGTTAATCACCTTCCATCATCTTCATTTAGCCATTTCTATGAATTTCCTAAATGGCTGGAAGTGATTCTCAACCCATTAAATCAGTTTCCAGTTGCAGAATCCCAAAATTCTGTAACTGAAGAAACAGAAGAAATCAACCTTACCCTGCTCCCTCAAATCACCAACTCTACGATTCCAGAATCAAGCCACATCGTAGAGTCAAACATTGAAATCTTAGAGTCACATATCCCAGATGTCCAAACCCAAACCCCTCCAGCTGATATACCATCCTCCTCATCACATGACTATTTCAGTCTTGATCTTGCGTTGTGCAATTTGCAAGATCAATCTCCACCTAGAACCCCTCAAATGGACAATCCCCAATCAAATGATACCTTCCCAAGCATGCCCACCAAGGATGACTTGAAAGAAGCTTCTGAGCAGATGATCAAGTCTATCGAAGCAAGCCTGGAATCTCACTCTGATCTTCTTAACATCTGACTGAACCAAATGATACAAGCTGCAAACAAATTTCCTAGTACAATGAATACTGAGCTTACTACGAGGCTAAGGGAAATTTTCAAAGAAATTCTGAAGAGTATATCAGACAGAGATGAGATACATTTCTAGATTGCTGCCAAACAAATGGAGGCCGTGCTTGAAGTACAGAAACACCAAGATCTTCAACATCAAATTATGTTGGACAATATTCTCAACTTGAAAGCTTCTGTTTATGACTTCTAGAAATCTTATGCCAATCAGGAGAAGCATAATGATATTATTCTGACAGTCCTCCAAAATAAAGAAGCTAGAGCTGAAAAACAGATTAAGGAGAATAGGAAAAACATTGCTCAAACTCAAAGTCAACTGAATGAGCTTGTCCAAGGGGTTAACAGGCTGTCTGCAGATATTCGAACCCTTGATCAAGACAATCAAAGAAGCTAAGGGAGAGGCAGAGGAAGAGGAGGTCATGTAACTCAAGAAAGGGGGAGAAGTCAATTTCATGCTCAAACATCACGAAGCCCTCCTGCAAGACATCATCAGACTCAACGATCTGGTCAGCAGGAAATTGTAACAACTATTCCTCTGAGCCATAAGGAGCCAACTCCTAGCTCACAAGACGTGTCTACGGTACACATAAGAATGCCAATTGGAGATCCTTCATTCATGCGTAGACATGAAGAGAATCCAGTTCTAAGTCTAAGCGAGCTGGAAGAGTTAGCAAGGAATAAAGAAGATCAAAGGAAAAGAAGCGCTGAGGAATATGCCAATCCTCCTCCACACAAGAGACCAAGAAAACAGAGATAAGTCAAGAGTTTAATGTTTTATTGATGGAATGCTATATTATAATATCTTTTGATCATCAATAAATTCATGCTTATTCTCTAGAAATTTCAGCTGCTCACTGAAATACTAAGTCATGTTTAAATTCTTGTAAATGCATCTAGTCACTAATAATCATGACAACAAATCTCCTTGGTTATGTCAACATCAAATAGGGGGAGATTATTGGGAGAATGCATATTATGATTTGATGTTTTAATGCATGTGTTCATGATTATTTGTAAGGTCCTTAAATGAATATGTGTACAAGAACTTAGTGATAGATCAAAGCTGTTAGGTTGATCTAAGCTTTCAACGTGTATCATTCTGTTATAGAATGTATAGATAGAAAGATCAAAACTGTTAGGTTGATCTTAAGATGTAATAGATTAGTCTTGAAGAAATCATAGTGCATCAATTTGATCAACATTGCAGAAGTCAATGCAGAAAATGTAGAGCCTGAAGATCGTAGTGTGCCTGCCTTGAAGGAGACTCTTCGGATTTCGTAGAGTGGTCCCAACAATTGCTGAGTTAACTACACGATCATATTGTGCTGAAGGAAACATGAAGTTTACAAGTCAATGATTGTAGTGAGCTCTCAGGAACGTAGAGTCAACAACACGAACAAAAGAAGATCGTAGTGTGCGAAGGCTAAAGGGAAATCGTAGTGCTCTCAACTAATAGCATCGTAGTATGCAAGGATGTAAAAGACACTACGATCTAAATCGTAGAACACCACGATCCAAATCGTAGAGCATCATCTGTCTCATGTCAGAAAACGTCGAGCCTCATAATCTGAGTTTTCAACAAGTGAGAAATGGATCCCAGATGTTGCAATACTCATCAGTCCCAGATTGTATGAAATATCCTTAGTATGCAACAAAAAAGCGTATTGTAGAAGCTAAGGATAGTACTATTGGTAAGAGGGACAAAACACCTTTTCAGGTGGTAAGTGAGAAAGCAACCTGCAGTGTCAGTGGGCCAGAATGCAGAATTCAGAATATGTGCAGAAATGTCTCCATCACAGTACAGAAAGTTTAGATGCATTTAATGCCACAACGGATGGATCCAACTGATAGTTTTCAACATCACATATTTACAGATCAGACAGATGAGAGAGAAGAAGCAAACTTTAATCAAACAACGTTACAATCTCTCTCAAGCTCAACTCTACGATCTGAAATATTGCAAAGCTTGCTCAGCTACTCAGTTCTTAACAAACCAGTGCTTACACAACAACTGAGTAACAACCATCAAGAACTCAACAACTATCAATCAACTGAAGAAGTATACCAAGTCTGCTGGACTTGAAGAGTTCGTAGTGAACTGTAAGAAAGCCAAGTCTGCTGAACTTGAAGAGTTCAAGAGTGAACTAGAGAAGTTCCTAAACTGCTGGTCTAGAAGGAATCTGTGTGATTCAGAAGATTATAAAAGACATCCTTAGTGGATATCCTACTCGTTGAGTAGAAGAGTGGACTAGGAGCTTTGAGTGCTCTGAACCACTTAAAAATAACTATGTCGTTTACATTCATACTATAACTGCTATATCTGCTATAACTGCCTTAATCGCTCATAACTCTATTGCTTGGTAAAGAAGATTAAAACAAATACTAATTCTGCATAGTTTTAAAAATTATCTAAGAACCAGTTAAAACGAAAAGATTTTCAAATATCTATTCAACCCCCCCCCCTTCTGGATAACTTGTGCTTACTAGGAACTAACAAGTTTTTATCAAACACCCCCTAAAACTATTAATCTCTAGTGTCTTGTATGTTTCTAAAATTGAACTTGTGATTATTAGTCAAGAGATTATAAAATGACTTAATATGGGGGACTATTTAATAAAATGTTCAATAAGGTATTATAATTCAGATATTATAATCACATGAATTATAATAGTCTTGAGATTATAATCCTTGAATTATAATCTTTACAAACAAACATGACCTTAAGATCACTTGTGTAAGTTGAGTGATACTTTGAGGGTTATGATGTATTTTTATTTCATGTATTTTTATTTGTAATTGGCAAAAAACATTTTTTCACCACTGTGGTTGTAGTATTTTAAGCAATTAGCAACTGTGCTTTTTAAAATATTCAATTAGCCCACTGTGCATTTTAAAAATTATCAATCAACCCATTCCATCCAATTTTGCTGACGGGCGTCAAAAAATTGGACTGATTTTCCTACGTGGCTTTTGAAAAAATAAAATAAAATAAGTTATTTCCTACGTGGCAAGCCAATCATCCAAATTCTTAATACTATTGAGTCACTACACTTTAAAAAATACAATTGGCCCACTGTGGTTTTAAAAATATTTTTATGTTTAATTTTTTTTTCTTTTTCTTTACCTAAATATTTATAATATTAATAAAAATTAATATTATAATATTTATAATATGTATGTTTTATTTTAAAAATAAAAATAAAAATACTTTTATGTTTTAAAATACTTATAAAATTTTTAAAAATAAAAATATTTTTATGTTTTATTTTCTTTCTTTTTCTTTACCTAAATATTTATAATATGAATAATATTAATAAAAATTAATATTATAATATTTATAATATGTATGTTTTATTTTAAAAATAAAAATAAAGATACTTTTATGTTTTAAAATACTTATAAATTTTTAAAAATAAAAATATTTTTATGTTTTATTTTCTTTCTTTTTCTTTACCTAAATATTTATAATATTAATAAAAATTAATCTTATAATATTTATAATATGTATGTTTTATTTTAAAAATAAAAATAAAAATACTTTTATGTTTTAAATTACTTATAATATTTTAAAAAATAAAAATATTTTTATGTTTTAAATTACTTTTTAATAATTCTTGGACAGACGTCAAATAATTACACACGTGGCATTGAAAAATAAAAATAAAAAATTATTATTTTTTGATGTGGCAACACAAAAAAAATTAATAAAATAAAATCATCGATTATGTGGCAAAAAATAATTATAATAATATTAAAATAAATATTTTAATTTATTTTTTAATAATTTTTTCATTTCCTATTTTCTTTCTCCTTCAAAATTAATAAATAAGCCTAAAATAAAATAATAAATAAAAATATAATTTTGCCATGTACATAAATATATTTGACGAAAATTAGACCAAATTTTTTTTTGAAATTTTTAGACAAAGAACAAATAATACAAATTACAAACATAAATAAATAAAATATTATTTATCCTCATTTTTTTCCTAATTAATTTAAACTCAAACCCCTCTACTGTTCATCTTCTTCCTCACCAAAATTGAAACCCTGGAATTTTAGATCGAGCAATTTCAGAAATGTGTGTCATATGATCGTGTAATATATCTCTGTAGTTCATCCAGATTAGAGATTTAGATAGATACTTAACCAGAAATTTGGGTCCAAGTGCATCTGCCAACGACCTCACCATGAACGACCTCACAAACCCACTCGAAACCTTCTTCGCAAACCTATCCATTTTCTGAATGACCTCAAACAAATCCAAGACCCAGACGATGAAGCTTTGTCTCTCTTCCATGAATACCACCAAATGGGCTTCAAATACGACTACCCATCTTACTCTTCGCTCATCTACAAGCTCGCCTGTGCTCGTAATTTCGAAGCCGTTGAAACCCTTCTCCAATATGTCCAGAACTATAATATTCGATGCGAAGAAAAGGATTTTATTGCACTGATTAAGCATTTTGGGAACACCACCAGATTGATATAGGTAAAGAAAAAGAAATAAAATAAAACATAAATTTATTTTTATTTTTAAAAATTTTATAAGTATTTTAAAACATAAAAGTATTTTTATTTTTATTTTTAAAATAAAACATCAATATTATAATATTAAAATTTATTAATATTATATCTATTATAAATATTTAGGTAAAGAAAAAGAAAAAAAATAAAATATAAAAATATTTTTAAAACCACAGTGGGCAGATTTAGTGAAGGAAATTGATTTTGGAGCTCTTCTCTTTTTGAATGGTGGTGTGGTGGCCGGGACGGTGGCCCAGTCAGCTGCCATGTAGGAAATAACTTATTTTAATTTATTTTTTCAAAAGCCATGTAGGAAAATTGGCCCAATTTTTAACGTCTGTTAGTCAAATTGCATGGACGGGATGACTTGATTGTACATTTTTAAAAAACTTAGTGGGTCAATTGAATATTTTAAAAGTACAGTGACTAATTGCTTAAAACACTACAACGACAGTGGTGAAAAAGTATTTTTTGCCATTTGTAATTTATGTACTCCGAGATTTCTTTGAGCTTGATGGAAGAAGAAATCTTAATCAATAGAAAGAGAAAGCAACTGATTTTTTTATTTATGTTGACTTTTTTTGTTAAACGAATTTCATTCTTGGGTAAAAGGAGATGTACCTCAACTTTATCATATATATATAACCTGTTTTTCCAGCGAATCATAGAGAACGAATTAAAAACAAATCGACTATAGCGACGGATTTTTTCGTTGCTATATCATAGAAAATTGGTTTTATATGTTATAGCGACAGAAAAAATCGTCGCTACCTTCGCTCACTTCAGTTCGCTGAATAGAGACGAACTATATATATATATATATATATATATATATATATATATATATATATATGTGTGTATGTGTGTGTGTGTGTGTGTGTGTGATCTAATCCATGACAACTGGTTGTCAGAATACTATTCATGGCAACCAACTAGCAACACCATGTAGCGGTCGCTTCACTATTTGTAAGTAATATTATATTAAAAAACAGGACCGCTACTACATGTAGCGGCTATTACTATTGGTTTTTTTTACAAATTGCTTGGCTCAAAAAAAGACTGAATAAAAAAATTTGATTTTTTTACAAATTGTTTGGCTTGAACAAAAACTAAAAAGGACCGCACCACTTCATCATGTAGCGGCTGCTCCATGAAAAATGTTATTATTATTATTATTATTATTACTACGACCGCTACACGCTGTTCCCCCCTCCTTTTTTTTCAACAACCGCTACACGCTGTAGCAACTTGCTTTTTTTTTTCCTTCCTTTTTTATTACACGCTGTAAAGGTTTTTCTTGCCTCATTACCAATTACTAAGGAATTTTTAATGAGTTTTTTTGGAATCTAAATTATAAGATGATTATTAAATTATAATATATATATATATAATGGAAATTGATATTTTTACATGAAAATTATCGCTATAAATCCTATAACGATGATTTTTACCGTCACTATACAACTATAGCGACACTTTTCATGTGGAAATATAAAAAAAATCATGTGAAAATATCAATAATATATTATTAATAATATATATATATTTAATTCCAGCCGGTGAAGCCTGTACCGGCCGAACAAAGTGACAAACCTTTGTCTGCCACATCGCCTCGGGAAATGCACTGAATATTTTTTTTGACCACTTTTTCTGCCACATCGTCTCGGGAAAGAACACCTGCAAGCTCGGTAAACTAAAAAGCTGAGACATTTGTTTGAATTTGGTCCTAAATTAATTCATGTACCAGACATTTGCATGAGCTTATTTAAACGTCTATTGAGAACACATGTTGTTCAAACTAAAGTTCACTTGCCAAGCTAGATAAAATAAAAATAACAGGGAGTAGAGAGGGAGTATTTCGGAAGAGAGGAGCAAAAAAAAACTTCAACAAGTTGAAGCGACTGGAATCCATTTATTATATTCTGAAGACACCGAATTTTTTGTAAGATATATTGTTATTGGTACTCCATTTCATATTATTATTTGCAGCATGTAAGATATTTTCTGGAGCTTGTAAAAGTTTTGGATTGTTTTCATAATGTTTCAATTGTTTACCGGGTATTACTAACTATTTTATGTGAACGTGACATCTGCTGAAAGAAAATTTTCAAAGTTGAAATTGTTAAAAAATTATTTGCGGACGACTATGACATAAGAAAGGTTAAATGAGTTCGTAACTATGTGCATCGAGAATGATATACTGAACAAACTTGATTTTGAATATTTGATTGAATATTTTTATTTTTTTACTTTTTTTTATAAAGATAATATTCTGAAAAGAGTCGTTTTTATTTTTCGTTCTAGGCCACCAAAATCTCATGAATGACCCTAGTTAAAGGATTCAACAACCTCATATGTTTCGAATGATAACCTTCATAACTTTTATTTATCAAATTGATAATTTTTAGAATTAAAACATTTTACTAAACCTATTTCACAAAAAGAAGATTCATTATATGGTATTTGTTTCAAAATAAAAGTTCTTCTTCTTATTACACAATATTTTTAAATTTATTATTATATTTTAATTATCATATCAATATTATTAAATTAATTAGTTCTTTTGCAAATTGCTTGGCTTGAACAAAAACTGAAAAGGACCGCACCACTACATCATGCAGCGGCTGCTCCATGAAAATTATTATTATTATTATTATTATTATTATTATTATTAGATGATTATTAAATTTTTATATTCAAATTGACACACCTTCTTTCCTCTATTTGTATATAATTATAAAAAATAAAATTAATTTTATAAATTGAACATTATGAAATAATAATATATATCAACTTGAATGGAAAAATTAATAATAATAATAATATTTTCCATAGAGCAGCCGCTACATGATGTAGCGGTACGGTCCTTTTCAGCTTTTGTTCAAGCCAAGCAATTTGAAAAAGAACTAATTTTTTTTGTTCAAGCTAAGCAATTTGCAAAAAAACCAATAATAATAGCATGTAGCGATCCTGCTTTTTTAATATAATATTACTTACAAATAGTGAAGCAACTACTACATGGTGTTGCAAGTTGGTTGTCATGAATAGTTTTCTGGTAACCGGTTGCCATGAATTGAATCCCTATATATATATATAACGGAAATTGATATTTTTACATAAAAATTGTCGCTATAAATCCTATAACGATGATTTTTACCGTCACTATACAACTATAGCAACACTTTTCATGTGGAAATATAAAAAAAATCATGTGAAAATATCAATTTTCATATATAATTTCGATATTTCTGGTGAATTAACTGTTGTAACTCGCCTTGTAATCTTGATGTAGGATAACAATATTCTTTCATTAAGACTATATTCGCCCATTTATTTTTACTGCACAAGATTACTGCGATTTAATCTCCTAAGATAAGATAAACTCAAATTTTACTCTATACTAAAACTGGACTTGTGATTATTAGTCAAGAGATTATAAAATGACTTAATATGGGGGACTATTTAATAAAATGTTCAATCGGTATTATAATCACATGGATTATAATAGTCTTGAGATTATAATCCGTGAATTATAATCCTTACAAACAAACATGACCTTGAGGTCACTTGTGTAAGTTGAGTGATACTTTGAGAGTTATGTTGTATTTTTATTTCATGTATTTTTATTTGTAATTCATGTACTCCGAGATTTCTTTGAGCTTGATGGAAGAAGAAAGCTTAATCAATAGAAAGAGAAAGCAACTAATTTTTTTTGTTTATGTTGACTTCTTTTGTTTAACGAATTTCATTCTTGGATAAAAGGAGGTGTACCTCAACTTTATCATATATATATAGAGTAATGATCAAGTGCATACCTCTTATCTTACTCACCCGTGCTCACCCCCTATTATTATATGGTTGATAATTTTTTTGTAGTTTCATAAATATTTTCTTAAATATAGTAATTAAGCTTTATTTTTAGACTTAATAATTGAATTATATGATTAGTTATTGTTGGTTTATATACTTTGTGGTTTTAATGATGACAATGTTTATATGGGCTTAATTGTTTTTATATTGGCCTATAATTTAATTAGGTCATGTTATTCAAATATGTTTATGCATATTAATTATATATATTAGTTTGCATGAGTTATTGCATGGATTTAATCCATTGGGTCATGCATATTAATTATATATAATAGTTTAATTTGCATGGGTTATTGCATGGATTAATCACTTTGTTTCCTAGCTCATAAAAGTTACTGCAGTATTGGAGTGAGTAAATCAAGATTGGTTATTTTTGTCACATGCTTTAAGTTTTTATATAGAATATATATCCAATCCTGATTTGCTTTGAAGACTAATTCAAATTGGAGTATTTTAAGGAGATTGAAAATCTGTTTAATATTCCTTAAATTTCTCATATTTAATTGTGGGATTACATCCGTCCAATATATATATATATATATATATATATATATATATATATATATATATATATATATATATATATGTTATATATATTGAGCTACCAATTTATACGTAATTGGGAGATCTTTTAGGAATTGGTTTTATTAAGGATTCTTATTTAAAGTTGATGGAGCTATTATTTTGTCATATGCTAAAACAGTAATTGCTATTTTTAAGGGATCTTGCTAATTGCTAATAGGACTCTTTCAACTAGTATTTAATTCCTAATTGACTTCTTCATAATTGAATTTCTTTATCTACTGATGTTGTCTTTGGTAATGTGGATCTCCTATTTCAATCAAAAAGATATAGACATTGCAGGAGGATTTGGAAGGGTACATAGCCGTTACTCTCTTCTTTATATATACTGTTTACACGGCTTCAAGAAATACACAAGACTACTGAGCAGAAACTCTTCAAGCTATCCAAGATACACATCAATTATCATATCATTCTTTTAGTCTTGGTTTACAGTGTTCTTGTATTCCTTATTTCATATCTATTGTAAACATAGTACAAGTCTAGGTTGGCTTGGGGTTTTTATTTTAGTAATATCCAGTCTGTACAACGAAACTATCAAAGTCTCACAGGTGAGAGGTGTTGTAGAGGTGCAAAGGGGGCAGAGTTGTCCAATCGATCGTCGTTGTAACATGGAGTTTTATTGTCTTTGTAATTGCTGAATATTATTTTAATAAAGTGAGTCTCCAATCCTAGTTGAGATTGGACGTGGATTAGGCCACTAGAGTAGAGGATAGGGGTTGAACCACGTAAAAATTTCAGTGTGATTTACTACTTTTTTCTTCTGTTTTTAGCTTCAATATTCTACAATTTTGTTGTTTGCGTCGAAAAAGTTTTACACTAATCTGGACAGGTATTAGCTGTCCATTTTTAATAGTTAAGAATATAACTAATACGGACAGGGTTAGACCGTTCGATTATAGCCTGCTATAATAAACTTTGAAAATTGGCCACTATAGATCACTTCTGAGTATTTACACCTATTCACCCCCCCTCTAGGTGTGCTTATTATAGAATTATATTTTGTATTAGAGCATGGCTCTACTAATATTGATCTTTGCAGGTCGTAGGGAAAGATCCTAGGCACACCTCAATTTTTAAGAAGGTCAATCCACAAGTCGGCCACCTTTGTTGCTCGGAAGTGAAAACTTCAACTTTTGGAAGTTTAGAATGATGATTTCACCAGTACAAAGTACCTAATAGACAACGCTTAATAGACAACGTTTTTTATAAAAACATTGTGGTTTTTTTTTACAACGTTTTTAGAAAAAATGTTGTAGATATATATGCAAAAACATTATTTTTATTTTAATTAGATAACGTTTTTTAAAAAAAATGTTATCTATTAAGAAAAACACGGAGCATCAAATATTGAACTTAAAATTAAAACAGGTCTTTTTCTCTCTCCAAGGGCTCGGATCAGATTGAAGTAGAACACCATCGATCTCTGACTCTCTCTCTCTCTCTTGTGCTTCCTAGCTCTCCCCTCGTCAATCTCTCTCTCGTGGCTTCCTAGCTCTCCCAATTTCGTTTCTCTTCCGCTGCTATAGGGTTTATATTTTTTTCCCAATCGGAAGAGTCTACATCCGTGTTTCTCAATAGTATTTCCGATTCGGTTGTAACGTATCCGAAAAATGAAGAATTTGAGAACACTACGTTTGAAATCCTTTCAGAAATTCATACATATTTATCCTCTCCTTCACTGGATCAGGTATGATTCATTCTATTTTTTGAACTTCTGTAATTCCGATTCTGTAATTTGTGGCTAAGCTTGTGGTTTTTGGGTTGTTTGTTGTTCCTCTGTAGGAAGTTATAGACGCACATTCATTTGAGTTGCCAAAGGCTGTTGCTAGGTTTTCAAGTGCCTCAAAGAGGTGTATCAGTGTTTCAGAGGGTATTATTGATCGGTTTGTAGTTAGTTGTAGCCCTCGCAATATGCTTTCTATTTAATTAGTTTGGATTTGGTTATTAATAGATGGTATAAACTCATTTTCGTTTCCAAGAAATTGTGTATTTATTATCTCTTGTGCTAGTCCTAGTCCTTAAAAACTAATTCATTTTTTACAGAGATATAGCTAGTAGGATAAAGTTTTCAAGAAGTTGTGTATTTATTATCTTTTATCTTTGTCCTTCTGATTCATTTTTTTACAGAGATATAGCCATAGGGTAAAGTTTCCAAGAAATTGTCCATGTCCTTAAAACTGATTCGTTTTTTTAGAGATTGATGGAGTCATTCATTGGATTGACAGATGGTGATAGAGCTGTAGGTTCTCAGTCATTAATTTTGCAACTTAATGGTTCATGCGTGGTTGTTGTTGCGTGTGGAGCTGGTCAATGTAAAGTTTCTGTGGAAGGTACTAAATTGGGCGTAAGGCTACTGTAATTGACAATTATATCGGGTAGGTACTGCTAGAGCCAAAAATTTTGGTTTTTGTAAATTATACTACCACAAAGTTATATTTATTTTGGTAACAGAGCTTGGCTTTTTAGTTCTTCTTACTGTAGAGTTCTATTGAGATACTGCCTCAAATTTTAATTTGACCAGAATCTTGTATTTTTCTTAAAAATTTTGGCTATGCAGAGGAAAGCAGAAGATCAAAAGTAAGTAGGCGAATGCGAATCATACTGTTTCCTGTAGTACTAGCAGTACTAGTGGCCTTATTTCTGATATATGGATTCAAGAAGATAAATCGGGATAGAGAAGGTAAATGTGTTTGAATTGTTCTTTGAAACAAAAACTACATCTATTAAACAAAGGATATATAATTACTTCTACAAAGAAAATAAAAATATTGAAACACTTGAATAATTATACTCCACACTTCGCAGTTTGGGAAAGTCCATGATTGAGGGTCACTAAGCATGATTTGAAGCCTGAAGCATGGAGTACTTCTGTGAGTTTTACTTTTATATACGTAGACTCTGTTGTTATTCACACATCTTTTAATTTAGTGACAACAGCTTTTGCCAAACTGAAATTATCAATTATTCTTTCAAAAAATGTTATCATGCTGAATTTGGACAGGTATAGAATTGATTTTTTCCATAATTTCAGCTATGCTTTCTTTTTCCATAATTTAGATTCTCTTAGTCTAACTGGGATTAGGTCAGGCACCCTACTCTTTTAACTCTTTGAAGCTTGTATGATTGCTCCACATGATTTATATACATGACCAAAGTTGAGCATTTGTTGAATGGGAAACAGTCTAATTCTGAGATGATTTATTCTTACGCATTTGCTGCAAATGCAATTCGTTGTTGTTTCAACTGTTCAGTTATTTGTGTCATGATACATTGCTTCACTTTTATATGATACATTATATGATACACACAAGTTGGAAGGAAAGCAAAAAAAAATTATTTGGTACTTGTGAAGGTAATCTTTTTGAAGAGTCTTGAATCTGGCATTAATGTTAGTGTTTTGGTGGTATTTCTCTAAGGTCCTCTTCATGTGCAGTGCTTTAATGGGTGATGTCCATGTTGACAACTTCATACTGTAAATCTTTTGGGTACTGTAAGGTATTGTTGATGATGTTATTGCTGAATTTGCACTAATTCCTTAATTTAGTGCAACTGCTCGTTGGCAGGAAGTAATTTCTGGTCATCGTCATGAACCACCCTGGACAGATTGGAAATGGATATGCCCCAGTTCTTGATTGCCACACCTCTCACATTTCTGTCAAGTTTGCTGAGCTCTTGACCAAGATCGACAGCTTAGGTAGTGCACCACAGTTTAGGTAGTGCTCCATAACTTAATTTTATGGATAGTTTGGTATATTTTATGAATGTAGTAATTTGAAAATGTAAACGAATGATATTATTGGGATGTATTTTGAATGGTTGATACATTTTGGCTTTAAATTTAAATGAGAATTTAGACCTTTTAGCTATATATCATGTTATTAGCATATTGCAGGTGCATTAGTAATATAGGTGAACCACAATTTTTTTTTCTTTATCTACAACATTTTAAAAATGTTGTATAAATTGGTTAAAAACGTTGTCTGATATATTAAACTACAACGTTTTTATCCAGAAAACGTTGTGGAATCATACCTTCTACAACGTTTTTAAGCATCTGTTAATTTTTGGAAAACAAATCTACAACGTTTTTTTCTTAAAAAACGTTGTGTATTTTGCTTAACCACAACGTTTTAAAAACATTGTGTAAGGGTGTCAAATAGACAACACCCTTAACCACGACATTTTTCTGACTGAAACCACAACGTTTTTTTCGCGTTGTCTATTTACTGTTTTGTAGTAGTGTTTATCTCAAACGAGACCCATGGGAATGGTGGGTTGTTGAGAATGGCCCTGTCATTCCAAGACATGATGATGGAAAACCGAAGACTCTCATGAAAATGGATTCAAATGAATCATACATGGTATCCTACGACTCCAAAGCCATGAACACGCTGCTAAGTGGGATGATTCAAGCTAAAATTGACAAAGTTTCTGCATGCACCACTGCTAAAGAAATATGGGATACAATCATCATGAGCCATGAGGGAACTACTAAGGTAAAAGAAGTCAAATTAAGTATGTTAATGCAAGATTATGAGCTTTTCAGGTTAGAGAAGAATGAATCTATCAAAGAAGCTCAAGCTAGATTCCTCACTCTTATGAACTCTCTAAGTATGTTCGGCCGAAAAATTGATCAAAGGGAGATAAATAGAATGATACTTAGAGTCATGCCCAAACGGTTCGCACCAAAAGTTACAACTCTTCAAGACTCAACTACAATCAGTTTGATGGAAACTCTAACTTTGTTTGGAGAGCTTGAAGAATTCGAAAATAAACTAAAGAGATATGATGAAGAGGATGAAGCACCAATAAAGAAAACATTGGCACTTCAAGTCGAGAGCAACAATGAAAGTGATCACGAAGATTTTGATGAGGAAATTGAAATGCTCTCAAGAAAACTCGAGAGACTACTTCAAAAGAAGAAACAGAGGAAAAATCAAAAAGGTAGCTCAACTCCAGTGAGCAAGTCCGAAACGAAACAAGAAGATGAAACTGTTCAATTGTGTTTCACTGGATTATGCAATCAAGAATCATCCGAGGTAAACCTTGAACTTGGTGATATTACTATTTCTGATTATCTAGTTTTAAAGAATGAAAATATTCGTATTAAAGAGAAAAATGCTCATTTAAAAAATTGGATAAATGATTTAATGAAAGAGATAGAAACATTAATTGAAAAAAAACAAGAAATAGTTAAAGATTGCACATCAAGTGAAGTATTCAAGTTAAATGCTAAAATTAATTATCTTGATAACTATAATAAAATTCTATATAATCGTGCAAACAAATTAAATAAAGAATTCAATGATCTTAAAAAGGAAAATGGAGTTTTAAAAGAAAGTTTGAAAATGAGAGATGCGTGTATTGATGCTTTTAATGATGGGAAAATATTAAACATGCAAAATAATAATGAGGAAGAAATATTATCATTGAAAAAGGATCTTGCAAAATTTGTTCAAAGAGAAGAGAATTTAAATATAATGTTAGGTGCTCAAAGGTCAAGTCTAGATAAACAAGAAATTGGGTACAATCCTATTAAGAATATTACAAGCACTACTAATAAACTTAGGGTAATAAATAATAAACCAATGAACAAGCCTCTTTATTGCTCACCTTTTGTTACTTGCAAAAAATGTTGTTTTAAAGGTCATTTTGATTCTAATTGTAATAAAATTAGAATAAAACAAATTTGGGTAAAGAAATGTGATTTATATGCTACTAGCCCAAAAGGACCTAAGAAGATTTGGGTACCAAAAAGGTAGAGACTGTTTGTTCATTTTGTAGATGTTTCAAGGTCAAAAAGGAGACGAATAGTAGTTACCTATAAATTATTGGGTTAAATGCAAAGTCGACCACTGAACTTTTCTACTATTTGGGTATTGAGCCCATTTCTTCTGGTCAACGCAAACTGAACATCTTTTTATTCAAAAATTTGGACTTTGAACCCCCAGGCGCCACATGTGCGTTGACCTGCTGACGTGGCACATGTGCGTTGACCTGCTGACGTGGCACACGTGGCGCCTACGTGGTACATCTGACGCAACATTTTATATTTTAATTTGACTCGTGGCAGATATGATAGGGCTTCTTTAGAATTTTTTCTAAAAATTTGTCTCTCCCAAGGTTTGAACTTGCAACCTCAAGTGTAAAACTTTAAGTATCTAACAACTAGACCACCACATGTTTGCTATTAATATTTTGCAAGGACTAATCTTTATATCAAAATATTTCATTTTCCCCCAAAAAAATTTAAATACTACACGGTTACTACATTTTTAATATAATAATTATACAAATAATAATAATAATAATAATAATAATAACAATAATAAAAATAATAATAATAATAATATTACTACTACTAATAATAATAATAATAACAACAACAACAATAATAAATTTTTTTAATAACAATAATAATAATAGTACTAATAACTTAATAACTGACTTTTAATGGAATTAATAGCACGTGAGAGAGAGGGTGCATGTATATCACATATATGTCTACATGGATGGTGGAAAAAATAATCAAACAAAAAAGCTAATTATTATTATTACTATTACTATTATTATTATTACTATTTTATTTTTATTTTTATTTTTATTTTTATTTTATTTTATTTTTATTTTTATTTTTATTTTTATTTTTATTTTTATTTTTATTTTATTTTTATTTTTATTTTTATTTTTATTTTTATTTTTATTTTTATTTTTATTTTTATTTTTATTTTTATTTTTATTTTTATTTTTATTTTTATTTTTATTTTTATTTTTATTTTTATTTTTATTTTTATTTTTATTTTTATTATTGTTGTTGTTATTGTTATTCTTCTTCAAATAACTAATTGTTGTTGTTGTTATTATTATTATTATTATTATTATTATTATTATTATTATTATTATTATTTTTATTATTATTATTATTATTTCCGACTATCGTTTTGATGATAATAGTATGCCTTTATATGATGTTAAACATATGCCCATCTTTATTGTTATATTAATATATTTAATATGTTTTGATATAAAGCTTATTCTTTGCAAAATATTAATAGCTAACTTATGGTGCTCTAGTGGTTAGATGACTAAAATTTCATGCTTGAGGTTGTGAGTTCAAACCTATGGAGGGACAAATTTTTGAAAAAAATTCTAAAGATCACGCGTCAGATGTGCCACGTAGACGTCACGTGTGCCACGTCAGCAGGTTAATGAACATGTGGCGCTTGGGGGTTCAAAGTCCAAATTTTTTAATAGAAAGGGACTCAATTTGCGTTGACCGAAAGAAAATGGCTCAATACCCAAATATCAGAAAAGTTCGGTGGTCGACTTTGCATTTAACCCATAAATTATTTGGCGGAATCTGTAAGTACCTCATATTATTTTTTAATAATGTTTTAATTAGATATATGGTTTTTCTAACACAAAGGTTCATAATATTATTTATTCTAAAGTTTTTATTGTGCTAAATGTTCCATATTTAATACACATGACAATCATGATGAGGGATCTGTACTTGTATTTTTTTAATGAATTTAACCATAACATGTCAAAGGAAGAGAATGAGGATTCTGCAGGAAATAATAATTTGAGTCGTAGAAGCCAAACTACTAAATCTGGACAGCCTAAGTCATCCGAATTAGAAGAAAACCCATCCGATTTAGAAGAAAAATCAGATACAGAATTTGATATATCACAGTTTGAATCTAACGAACAGATGACCACTGCCAAGCTTCCTAGATCATCTAGAACTGTAAGAAATCAACCCCCAAATTTGATTATCGGTGACCTCCACACTGGATGATCAAAAGAAGTGTTTTTGAAGAGATTTGAGTATGAAAATCCAAAATAGAAAACTTCATAGCACATCTAACAAGCTTACTATTGGTAACAACAATTTTGATATATAGGTAACAAATCACAAAGGTATTATCATATTGTTTATTTGTTATAAGCTTGCTAAATTGATATGAATTAATTTTTGTTAAGGACAAAGGGGGAGTGATATTTGGGTAATGATGATTATGTTTTAATAAACTTGTGCTTAATGATATATTTTTGATAATGACAAAGGGGGAGAGATATTTGGTATTTGAATTGGTTTGCATTGGTATTCATGTTGGTAGTGAGATACTATATACAATGATGGTTATTTGAATCAAGTCATTTTTTTTTCTCCTTAATGTGCATAAATTTAGGGGGAGCCTTATAGATAGGGGGAGCATATAAATTCAAAAGATAATATATTGTCATCATCAAAAAGGGGGAGAATGTTGGTTTATATACTTTGTGGTTTTAATGATGACAATTTTTATATGGGCTTAATTGTTTTTATATTGGACTATAATTTAATTAGGTCATGTTATTCAAATATGTTTATGCATATTAATTATATATAATAGTTTGCATGAGTTATTGCATGGATTTAATCCATTGGGTCATGCATATTAATTATATATAATAGTTTAATTTGCATGAGTTATTGCATGGATTAATCACTTTGTTTCTTAGCTCACAAAAGTTACTGCAGTATTGGAGTGAGTAAATCAAGATTGGTTATTTTTGTCACATGCTTTAAGTTTTTATATAGAATATATATCCAATCCTGATTTTCTTTGAAGACTAATTCAAATTGGAGTATTTTAAGGAGATTGAAAATCTGTTTAATATTCCTTAAATTTCTCATATTTAATTGTGGGATTATATCCTTCCAATATATATATATATATATATATATATATATTGAGCTACCAATTTATACGTAATTGGGAGATCTTTTGGGAATTGGTTTTATTAAGGATTCTTATTTAAAGTTGATGGAGCTATTATTTTGTCACATGCTAAAACAGTAATTGCTATTTTTAAGGGATCTTGCTAATTGCTAATAGGACTTTTTCAACTAGTATTTGATTCCTAATTGGCTTCTTCATAGCTGAATTTCCTTATCTACTGATGTTGTCTTTGGTAACGTGGATCTCCTATTTCAATCAAAAAGATATAGACATTGCAGGAGGATTTGGAAGGGTACATAGTTGTTACTCTCTTCTTTATATATATACTGTTTACACGGCTTCAAGAAATACACAAGACTACTGAGCAGAAACTCTTCAAGCTATCCAAAATACACATCAATTATCATATCATTCTTTTAGTCTTGGTTTACGGTGTTCTTGTATTCCTTATTTCATATCTATTGTAAACATAATACAAGTCTAGGTTTGTTTGGGGTTTTTATTTTAGTAATATTCAGTCTGTACAACGAAGCTATCAAAGTCTCAGAGGTGAGAGGTGTTGCAGAGGTGCAAAGGGGGCAGAGGTGTCCAATCGATCGTCGTTGGAACAGGGATTTTTATTGTCTTTGTAATTGCTGAATATTATTTTAATAAAGTGAGTCTCCAATCCTAGTTGGGATTGGACGTGGATTAGGCCACTAGAGTAGAGGATAGGGGCTGAACCACGTAAAAATCTCGGTGTGATTTACTACCTTTTTGCTTCTGTTTTTAGCTTCAATATTCTGCAGTTTTGTTGTTTGCGTCGAAAAAGTTTTACACTAATCCGGATAGGTATTAGCTGTCCATTTTTAACAATTAAGAATATAACTAATACGGATAGGGTTAGACCGTCCGATTATAGCCTGCTATAGTAAACTTCAAAAATTGGCCACTGTAGATCACTTCTAAGTATTTACACATATTCACCTCCCCTCTAGGTGTGCTTATTATAGAATTACAGTTATTGTATTGTATTTACATTTATGTGTTAATAATATTAATTAATATATGGTAAATATAATTTTATAGAGATTACTTACTTATATAAAAACTATATTATTAAATATAATTAAATAAATTATGATATCACTTAATTGGTTGGATTGTTAAAATCAAATTAGAATAATATCACTTAATTGGTTGCATATTTTTATTCATGGTTCAATTGTTATAATTAATAGAAGGGTAAATTATAAAAGTGATATTTTTCTTCTTCTTTTTTCGTCAAAAACACAAGAAAAGAAAATTTTTAAATTTTCTATTTAAAAACTCAGAAACAACACAAAGGAAAGCTTTAAATTTTCTATTATTTTCTTTTTATGTTCTAATTTAAGTTTTTTATTCTTTTCTTTTCCTACCAAAACTCAGAAAACAGTTTTCTTTCGGTTTTCTTTTCTTACCAAAACTCAAAAACAGTGTGTAAAGTCGGTCGATTCAAAAACGAAATCAACAGTTTACGTTTTTATTAATTAGAGCTTTTGAAGAACACAATCTCAATCTTATATTCCACTAATTTATTATCAAAATTCATAACTAGAACTATAAAAAATGCTTTGGTGCGATAATTGTCAAAGAAATCGCCAAACGAAGACCGATCACAACTCCGGCAGCTTATGCTGCACCGTCGTTTGTGGGAAAGTAATCTTTTGCGACATTTACTCTAATGACCTAAATTTCACAAAGGCGCTGGAGGTGACATTTACTTTGGCCACTTTTTCTGTCAAAGTTTTCCGTCCAAAATTGGCTTGATTTGGGCTGAAAAAAATTATAATAAATAATATTTTTATAATTCACATATTATCCTCAACTTTTAATATAATAACCATTCGAGTATCATAATTTTTTCGGAACATCATAATTTATAAAATTTGATATTAATTAGTTTCCTCCAACATTTTAACAATATAATTGGTATACTCAATTTTTTTTCTCTTTAAAATCAATAAAAGTATAAATCTATAATACTTGCTCATTTTCATTTAAATGCGGCAACTCCATCTATTTTTTGTAGCTTAAATTCATTCAATTCATAATGTCTAATACCCACACATAATTTATGGTTGCTCATTGCTAATTTGCCATCAATGTTTTTTTCATGTTCAGAGCCTAATAATTGTAAATGTTTGTGTGGATAGAATTTTGGTGTGAAATTAGTTATCAACAATTTTCTCTTAAAAGCAAACTCATTATTTGGGATAAGCAGCTGTTCTTTTTGTCAAATTATTATATGGTTGATAAATTTTATTTGTAGTTTCATAAATATTTTCTTAAATATAGTAATTAAGCTTTATTTTTAGACTTAATAATTGAATTATATGATTAGTTATTGTATTGTATTTACATTTATGTGTTAATAATATTAATTAATATATGGTAAATATAATTTTATAGAGATTAATTACTTAAAAACTATATTATTAAATATAATTAAATAAATTATAATATCACTTAATTGGTTGGACAGTTAAAATCAAATTAGAATAATATCACTTAATTGGTTGCATATTTTTATTCATGGTTCAATGGTTGCGTATATGGTTGCATATTTATTAGAGAGGAATATGAATGTTTTGATGGCTGCATTGCGAATTATCGCTAGTATGAAGCGAGATTGGATGCAGACCGGAAGAAAACCTAGTGGGTTATGTGGTGCAGCTGTGTATATAGCTGCAATTGCACATGGATTTAGGTGTTGAAAGTCGGATATTGTGAAAGTTGTGCATGTTTGTGAAGCTACATTGATGAAAAGGTTGGTTGAGTTTGGGAATACAGAGTCTGGGAGCTTAACGATTGATGAGTTTAATAGGAATGCTAAGGAGTTTGAGAAGGAAAGTGGGTTAAAAGGCCAAGATTTTGGGTGTTATTTGCCAACATAAAGGGGAGAAACCTTATTGCCATGGACTTTGTAATGTGTGTTATAAGGAGTTTGTTGAGCTTTCTGGTGGACTTAATGGTGGATCGGATCCACCGGCTTTTGAGCGTGCTAAAATGGAGAGGTTGATTAAAGGGTGTGAAAATGATAAGGCTTTTGAGCGTGGTATGGGTGATGAAACAGATGAGCTTTCTGATGTTGATGATGGTGAGGTGGATGGGTACCTTAATAATGAAAAGGAATTTGAGTATAAAAAGGTTATATGGGTTATGTGGTTTGGATTTAAATGGTTATGAGTCGAATCCAGGTCGACCTATTTTTTAAATTATAGTTTCACTAAAATCTTAATTTCTGTTATACTAAAAGAGTCTTATTTTTTAATTGATGTGATTAATTTGAGTATTAAAAATATTAATTTTTTGATTATAGGCACTTTTAAAAAAATTACATTAATAATTATTATGTTAATTAAAATTAATGAAATTAGTGAGAATTTTATTACAATAATCAGTAAATATTATTTTTTTAGAGTGTATATATAATAAGTAAATATTATTGTTTTTGTGGGGGTGAGTGGTATTGGGGGTGTATACATAATCAATTAATAAATTATTTTTGGGGGTGGAGGGGAATGGGGGGGGGGGGGAGGGGGGGCGAGGTGTATACATAATCAATAAAATATTATTATTTTTTAGGGTGGGGTGGGTGTGTGTGTGTACATAATCAATAAATATTATTTTTTGGGGGTGAGGGTGAGAGTGGGGGTGGTGGTGTATACATAATCAATAAATATTATTTTTCTTAGGGTGGGGGATGAGGGGTTGGGGTGGGGGTGGGGGTGGGGGTTGAGGTGTGTATAAAAGCAATAAATATTAATTTTTTTGGGGTTGGGAGTGGGGGAAATTAAATTATATAATATAATATAAAACAATTTATGGAGAGAAAGAGTAAATTAAATTTAATTATATAATATAAATTGTATAATTTAAATGAGTTATTTTAATTAATTAAGGGAAGAGATATTAATTATTTAAATTAGTAGTTCATTACACTAAAAGTGTTAACTTTATTATGGATTAATTTCATAATTAGTGAAATGGTTTTTATACATAATTATAAATATATAAATTACAAATATATGTAATATATATATATATATACATACATATATATATAGTCCGGATCAGGTCCGGACTCCCGAATTTTAACAAAATTCGGACCTTTTGTTTTTTTTTTGAAACAACTAAAAAAATAAATAAATTATGGAACTGAAATTTTTCCATAATACAGTGTTTTGGGCGTGTTTTGGATGCCTATACCAAAATATTTCTGTATAGTCTGGGCAGACTGTACATACATTGGTTGGTGTGGGTGTTAAAAACACACCCAAAACAGTGTATTATGGAAAAATTTCAGTTCCATAAATTTTTTTTTTTTAGTTGTTTAAAAAAAAAAAAGCAAAAAAAAAAAAATGGTCCGGATTTTGGGTCCTGTCCGGACTCCCGGACAGGATCCGCTGTGTGTGTGTGTGTGTGTGTATATATATATATATAATGTATGTGTTATTAAAGGTGTAAACGAGTCGAACCGGAGCGAACAAAGAGCTGCTCGAATTCGACTCGAAATGATAAATTCGTACTCGAAATGATAAATTCGGCTCAAATTCGTACTCAATTTCAATTTCAAATCAAATCTAAATTACAAATAGCGATATATATATATATATATATATATATATATATATATATATATATATAATACATATTATATTATTATTTTTAGAGTGTATATACAATACAATCATTGGTGGACCCCACAATGTAATTATTATCGAAATGAGAAAACGACAGAAGTATCTTTTTATGAAAATAACGGCGGAATTTTTACCGTTAACTGTTGAAATAACCGGTATTAAAAGTACAGTAATACTCGTGGTTACATAGTAGCACACAATATTGATTAGTGATGATTACGTGAAAAGTCACTTAGTTTTACTCAAGTATTGCTACAGTAATTGCTGCATAATATCTCACGTTATTTGATTCAATTATTGTCAATATTTTTATATATTATTAAATCAATAATTGAGATAACAAGTTATTCTACTTATTATATGCATAATTAATAATGTCTAGAAAGTTCTGTCGAGAAAAGGGTTTGGTCACCTAATTGCGTGCCAATAGGAAAAAATCTTTATTGGAAAACTCCCTCTTTCTTGGGAACGATCTAGTTGTTAATATTGCGAGTTATAATAATATGAATAAAGGTTGTTAAAAATATTGATGAGATTTTTATGAAGTATTTGATATAAATTTTACTTATTTTATGGACCCCCGTTTAGCTATTTTTCAAAATAATCGGTAAAAAATTATTTTATATAATAAAGGTGGGGGCCACATGTGGGGCCCACGTATGATGAAAGATGATTTTTTTCATGGGGGAAAGTTTGGGTTGCCTGGGAGGGAGGATGTATATATATATAATTATATATTAGTTTTTGTTTCTATATATATATATATATATATATATATATATATATATATATATATATATATATATATATATATATATATAGGATGTCTGATTGTGGGGAAGGGGGAAAGACATCACACGGGGGATGCCATGTGATGTAGGTAATTTATAATATATATATATATACTATATATATATATTGTAAAGTTTTATTTTATTAGATTATAAATAGAATATATTATATTTTATTGTACAGTGTGAAAATTAAATTTTCAACGAAATCAGCCGGTGCGACGCCCGTGAACTTTCCTTCACTGTGCATCCAAATAGTGCTCTTTCATTCTCTTATAAATAGGATGCTTAGTTAAAGTTGAAAATCACATCAGAATCAGAGAATTATTCTTCTATAATCTTGAGCGTATTTCTTTAGAGTTTAAGAAAGTTTTGAGTGTATTTCTTTAGAGTTGTTTTTTTTATATATATATATGGCTCTGCTATCATTTGTGTTTGTGGTTTTGAAGATTCTGCATTCAGATTCTGATTGCATCTGTTTCTTACTAGTTATCCAACAAGGTAATATACATATAATTTTTTGGGGTGGGGGTGGGGGTGGGGGTGGGGGTGGGGGTGGGGTTGGGGTGTATACATAATCAATAAATATTATTATCCAAAAAGCTTTTTTTAATATTATAAATATCAAGCTGGAGAAATTAATTATGAAGGAGAAGGGGAAGAGAATTAGTAAAAATATCATAGAATAATCCAAGAGAGAAACAGTAGAAGAAGTGAAATTGACAAAGAACCGGAGAATTCAGATCAAGATGGAAAACAGAAAAAGATTGGAATGGTTCTGTTAAATATTTATGTCTAAAAATCAAAATCTAATAGGCCATGCCAATAAAATTCAAAATCAATTCTTCTAAGAAGCATAAAAATCACATTATTCGAGTAGTAAATCTAGAACAGTTTCATTTATGCTGAGCCGCCTAAACAAATTATTTGAGCAGTGAGATAGTTATTGTCTGAACCAACCCATGCTCACCATTGGACTTGGAAAAGAAAGGCCCAAAAGAGTATCATGATTCATGTCCCTTGCTACATCCAAGTAATGCATTTGTAGATCTCAATTTTAAAAACAAAAGTTTTTTTTGGTAGTTTTTATAGCTTAGACTATGTTTGTTCGTAAAGATTATACTTCGAAAAAATGGCTATTTATTTTTTTGCTGAATGACTGACTGATTCAGTCATTTAGTGTGTTTGTTTTTTTAAAAAAATTGTCTGAATGGCTGAACTGGTCAGCCATTCAGACGATTTGGGCTGAATGGTTTAGTCTCATTTTTTTGACTGAATTGGCGGCTGAATGATTTTTTTTATAATATTAATTAATATTATATTAAGTAACATTAAATAAATTTACATCAGTTTTTTGAATTTTTTTAGATGTGTAAAATAATAAAAATCTGTTAATCAGATATTTTAGACATGTGAATTATCAAACAACTTTTTTCATTCAGATTCAGATTCATTCAGTTTTGTTGGGAGAATGCATATTATGATTTGATGTATTAATGCATATGTTCATGATTATTTGTAAGGTCCTTAAATGAATATGTGTACAAGGACTTAGTGATAGATCAAAGCTGTTAGGTTGATCTAAGCTTTCAACGTGTATCATTCTGTTAAAGAATGTATAGATAGAAAGATCAAAACTGTTAGGTTGATCTTAAGATGTAATAGATTAGTCTTGAAGAAATTATAGTGCATCAATTTGATCAACATTGCAGAAGTCAAGGCAGAAAATGTAGAGCCTGAAGATCGTAGTGTGCCTGCCTTGAAGGAGACTCTTCGAATTTCGTAGAGTGGTCCCAACGATTGCTGAGTTAACTCCACGATCGTAGTGTGCTGAAGGAAACATGAAGTTTACAAGTCAACGATCGTAGTGAGCTCTCGGGAACGTAGAGTCAACAACACGAGCAAGAGAAGATCGTAGTGTGCGAAGCATAAAGGGAAATCGTAGTGTTCTCAACTAATAGCATCGTAGTATGCAAGGATGTAAAAGACACTACGATCTAAATTGTAGAACACCACGATCCAAATCTTAGAGCATAATCTATCTCATGTCAGAAAACATCGAGCCTCATAATCTGAGTTTTCAAAAAGTGAGAAATGGATCCCAGATGTTGCAGTACTCATCAGTCCTAGATTGTATGAAATATCCTTAGTATACAACAAAGAAGCGTATTGAAAAAGCTAAGGATAGTACTATAGGTAAGAGTGACAAAACACCTTTTCAGGTGGTAGGTGAGAAAGCAGCCTGCAGTGTCAGTAGGCCAGAATGCAGAATTCAGAAGATGTGTAAAAATGTCTCCATCACAGTACAGAAAGTTCAGATGCATTTAATGCCACAACGGATGGATCCAACAAATATTTTTCAACATCACATATATACAGATCAGACAGATGAGAGAGAAGAAGCAAACATTAATCAAACAACGTGAGAATCTCTCTCAAGCTCAACTCTACGATCTGAGATATTGCAAAGCTTGCTCAGCTACTCAGTTCTTAACGAACCAGTGCTTACACAGCAACTGAGTAGCAACCATCAAGAACTCAACAACTATCAATCAACTGAAAAAGTATACCAAGTCTGCTGGACTTGAAGAGTTCGTAGTGAACTGTAAGAAAGCCAAGTCTGCTGGACTTGAAGAGTTCAAGAGTGAACTAGAGAAGTTCCTAGACTGCTGGTCTAGAAGGAATCTGTGTGATTCAGAAGATTGTAAAAGACATCCTTAGTGGATATCCTACTCGTTGAGTAGAAGAGTGGACTAGGAGCTTTGAGTTCTCTGAACCACTTAAAAACAACTGTGTCATTTACATTCATGCTATAACTGCTATAACTGTTATATCTGCTATAACTGCCTTACTCGCTCATAACTCTATTGCTTGGTAAAGAAGATTAAAACAAATACTAATTCCGCATAGTTTTAATCATTATCTAAGAACCAGTTAAAATGAAAAGATTTTCAAATATCTATTCAACCCCCCCCCCTTCTAGATAACTTGTGCCTACTAGGAACTAAAAATTGGTATCAAAACAGGTTCTATTTTATAGCTTACACGCTTTAGTAGATCCAAATGGCACTTGTACCAAGCGAATCCAGGACTGGGAGAGGCAGCAAGCCACCAATGTGCAACAAAGATAAATTTGCTAACTGGAAAGTCAAGATGCAAGCTTACATGGACTCAATAGATGAAGATCTATTTGAGACTGTTATTAATGGGCCCTATATACCAACAAAGCTTGCACCAACCATTGACGATCCAAACAGAGTGCAAATAAAAGTGAAAGAAGAATGGACAGACACAGAGAAGAGAGCTGTCCAACTTGATAAAAAGGCAAAGAACATCCTGTTCCAATCCTTAGAGGATGATCTGTTTGAAAATGTTGTAAACAACAAAATAGCTACGGATGTTAGGGAAGCACTGCTGATTATGCACGAAGGAACTGAATAAGTCAGAGAGAACAAGTAGTCTCTCCTGACACAGCAGTATGAAATATTCGCTCATGTGCAGGGAAAAAATATGACTGGAACTTATGAAAGATTCAATGTTCTCCTCAACTCTCTACGAGCGTATGGGAAGATCTATCCTAACAAGGATCTAACCATAAAGTTCATGAGAGCCCTACCAAGCATGTGGGATGCAAAGACCACATCAATAAGAGAATCAAAGAATCTTAATGAGATGACAGTTCAACAACTGTATGGAAATCTCCTGACGTACGAACTGGAGTTGACCCAACGCGCTGAAACCGTATCAGAAAGAAGAAGAAATGATAAGGGTGTTGCTCTCAAGGCAAATGAAAGTGCATCAAAAGTCATCACCGAGATTGACTCTGATGATGATGAAGACGATGACGATGACTTTACTATACTGGTAAAGAGACTAAGAAGGTTCATACGACAAGGCAGAAATGGCAAGCCAAAGTAAGTCAGCAACTACGTCAACCAGGAACAAATGAATGATTTATGCTATAACTGCAAGAAACCTGGTCATTTCATTGCCAACTGCAAAAAGCCTATCAAAGAAGAACTAAAGAAGAAATCTCATGAAAAGAAAGAATATAAAGGAACCAAGAGGCCACAGAAAAGAGACAAAGGCCTGGTTGCTGGAGGATCGTGGAGTGATTCAGATAATGAATCAAATGCAGACTCCGGAGATGAGGAAGAACCACATATGGCAAATCTGTGCTTAATGGCCAAACATGAAAAGGACAATCAAAGCCTAAATATACATGCTTTGCGTGGCATAACCACTGATCTATATCAATACATGAAGTGGTTCAGAGTGTTTTCTAAGGATCATTCACTTCTTCAAGAGAAGAAGAAGAAGGTTCAAGAAGAGCTTGAAATAACCCTTCTAAGTACTAATCTTCTCTGCAAGCTTGAATCTGAGAATGAAACTTTAAAGCAGACAAACACACATCATGCACAAAGAGAGTCTAAGCTAACCTCTAAAATTGAGGATCTAGAGAAGACTATCTCTACATGGAACAGATCCTCACCATCCATGAACAGATCCTCATCAACAGAACAGGCTTAGGCTTTGGGGAATCCATCTCAGAGTTAAGTGTGGAAAAGACAATGGAAACTAGCACTAGTAATGTCTCAAGTTTTGGTAGAGGCATTGCTTTTGTGAAATCCTCACAGTTGAAAGAACCAGTTTATCCTTGTTCTACTGTCTCTAGTTATACTCAGAGAAGTAAAGGATCTCACACTAGTCTGGGTTTCATCAAGGAAAAGAGTAACCAAATCTCCACTTACCAACCTCGAAGAATTGTAGAGTCAAACAAAATCAACTCTACGAATCAACTGGGAAGGTATAGTAGAGGTAAGGCACACTCATCACTATTTATGAAACCTAAGGACACGTGGAAGAAAGAGAATCAATTTAACAGAAGGTTAACTAAGGAACCACATAAGTCCAAATGGAGGATGAATCACCACACACACACAGGCATGCATTATAATAAATGTTTCATATACAATAAATATGGTCATAGGGCTACAAAGAGTTATTATAATTCCTTGCATATGAGACCCAAGATTAGACAAATTTGGGTCCCCAAAGGCACTAACAAAGAAGGACCCATGCAAATATGGGTACCAAAATGAAGGTTCAAATGTTTTGACAGGAAAAGAGCTCCACGACCTCAACATGGTATCTAGACAGTGGTTGCTCGAGGCATATGATAGGGAACAAAACTCTACTATCCAACTATGTAGAAAAGGAAGGTCCCTCAGTCATCTTTGGAGATAACGGCTCGGTTAAGACAAGAGGATACGGCTCTACTGGCAATGGTGCAGTATCTTTCAGCAAAGTAGCTTATGTGGAAGGACTCCAACACAACTTTCTAAGCATCAGCCAACTCTGCGACAAGGGTCACAAAGTAACATTTCTCAACAATCAATGTCTAGTCAGAGATTTGAAGACATCTGCCATAAAGCTGACTAGAACAAGAGAAGGAAATGTCTACACTATAGATCTTGGTCAACTAAGCTCTGATGAGATAATATGTTTTCTGGCAAAAGCATCTGAGGAAATGAGCTGGCTATGGCATAGAAGGTTGTCTCACTTAAACTTCAAAAGCATGTCCAAACTGGCATCAAAAGACCTCGTAGCAGATCTACCTAAGTTCAACTTTGTGAAAGAAAGACCATCCAATGCTTGCCAGCTTAGAAATCAAACCAGAAGCTCATTCAAGAGCAAGACTGCCAATTCCATTGACAAGCCCCTGCAGTTGCTTCGTATGGATCTCTTTGGGTCAATCCCAACAACCAGTCTTTGAGGAAAAAGATACTCTCTAGTCGTAGTCGACGACTACAGCAGATTCACATGGGTATTCTTCTT
The DNA here is from genome assembly GCA_020205505.1 of Panax japonicus. Taxonomy (NCBI): domain Eukaryota; kingdom Viridiplantae; phylum Streptophyta; class Magnoliopsida; order Apiales; family Araliaceae; genus Panax; species Panax japonicus. The sequence continues at coordinate 8,145,952 of CM035107.1, read as the reverse complement.
AACTTCAAAGGATGAAACGAGCTCCGAATTAATTAAAATGTTCAAACTGGTGATGGACGAGAAAGGAGAGAAAATCAAGGAAATAAGGAGTGATCATTGAAGAGAGTTTGATTTCTCAGAAATAGACAAGTTCTGCTCAGAAAATGGCATCAGTCATAACTTTTCAGCTCCATGAACTCCTCAACAAAATGGAGTTGCTGAAAGAAAGAACAAAACTCTGATAGAGGCTGGAAGGTCCCTACTAGCAGCAGCTCATCTGCCTGAATACTTCTGGACAAAAGCTGTCAACACTGCATGCTACTCACAAAATAGATCATTAATTCACTCTACGATCAAGAGGACACCCTACGAACTGTGGAAAGGAAGGAATCCAAGTGTCAGCTATTTCTAAGTCTTTGGTTGTGCATGTTGTATTCTCAATAATGGAAAGAAGTATCTGACAAAATTCCAACCCAAGTCAGACGAAGGGATCTTTCTTGGATATACCACAGACAGCAAAGCTTACAGAGTGTTCAATAAGAAGACACCGAGTGTCGAAGTCTCAATACACATCATCTTTGATGAAACTGACTTAAACAAAACAGTGCCCCAAGACAGTACGACCGATAGTGCAGACACTACAAATGAAGTCGTCGAGCTCAACACTACGATCATAGTACCAGATAGTGTAATCGTAGAGCATGATAATGAAGTCGTAGAGAGGTCCATCCAAGACAGCGAGCCTCCACTCCAAGAAGAAGAGATAGACCTTGAAGACTTAAGACAGGAAGGCATCAGGACAGATGTCCCAACCGGGAACAGATGGGCAAGAGATCACACTCAGGATCTAATCATTGGAGATCCAAGTGCAAGAGTCAAAACAAGAGCTGCTACTCAGAATGAATGCTTCTATCTAAGCTTCATGTCACTGATAGAGCCAAAGAAGATAGAGGATGCTATGGAAGACTCCAGTTGGATAGAATCCATGTAGGAAGAACTCAACCAATTTGAACGAAGAAAAGTGTGGAGATTGGTACCAAGACCAAAAAGTCATCCTGTCATAGGAACCAAGTGGGTCTTTAGGAACAAAATGGATGAAGATGGGGTCATTACCAGAAACAAGGCAAGATTAGTGGCAAAGGGCTATTCTCAAGAAGAAGGCATTGACTATGATGAGACATTTGCACCTGTTGCCAGACTAGAAGCCATCAGAATCTTTCTTGCCTTTGTTGCCCACATGAAGTTCAAAGTCTTTCAGATGGATATCAAGAGTGCATTCCTAAATAGAGAACTTCAAGAAGAAGTCTACGTAGAAAAACCTCCAGGTTTCATCAATCCATCTCTTTCCAATTATGTCTATAGATTAGATAAATATTTATATGGTCTTAAACAAGCACCTAGAGCATGGTATGAAACACTGACTAACTTCTTAATAGAAAATGGGTTCACTAGAGGTAGAGTAGATACCACACTATTTCTTAGAAAGCATAAAGACAAAGTCTTACTAGTTCAAATATATGTTGATGATATCATTTTTGGTTCTACTGACGAAAAGTTATGTAAGAGATTGTCTAAGCTAATGAAGAGCAAGTTTGAAATGAGCATGATGGGTGAGCTGAATTTCTTCCTTGGACTGCAAGTGAAGCTGACTGATGAAGGAATATTCATCAACCAAGCCAAATACATCAAAGACTTATTAAAGAAGTATGACATGGAATCAGCCTCTCCCATGAAAACACCAATTGCTCCTACAACCAAGCTTGACAAGGATGAGAATGGTAAATGTATTGATATAACTCAATACAGAGGTATGATAGGTTCTCTTTTATACCTAACTGCCAGTAGACTAGATATAATGTTTGCAACATACATATGTGCTAGATTTCAGGCTAACCCTAAAGAGTCACATTTGTCTGCTGTAAAGAGGATCTTCAGGTATCTTAAGGGTACACCCTACTTGGGGATGTGGTATCCCAAGGAATCCTCTTTTGAACTAATAGGATACACAGATGCTGACTTTTCAGGATGCAAAATAGATAAAAAAAAAAAAGTACCAGTGGCACTTGTCAACTACTGGGGAACAGACTTGGATCTTGGTTCAGCAAAAGCAAAACTCAGTGTCTACTTCAACTGCAAAAGCTGAATACATTGTTGCTGGCAGCTGCTGTGCTCAGATCCTTTGGATGAGAAATCAGCTAGCTGACTATGGGTTTGATTTCAAGTCTATACCTATACATTGTGATAATAAAAGTTCCATAGCAATAACTCATAATCCTGTTATGCATTCTAGAACCAAACATATAGAAATAAGGTATCACTTCATTAGGGATCATGTGCAAAATGGAACTATATCTTTACGATATATCCCTACTGAAAATCAACTTGCTGATGTTTTTACTAAACCACTAGATGAATCCAGATTTAATAAGTTAATAAGTGAGCTAGGCATGCTTAATCTATCACCATGAAATATATGCTCTAGATTGTGCTAACAATGATAGATATAAAGGCTGAACTCAAATTCATAGACATGATCAAGGAAAGTTCAGGATCTTAAAGCTGAACAGTCAACTACCTCAACGATCGTAGCAAAGACTCAACGATCGTAGCAAAGACTCGATAATCGTAGGACAGACTCTACGAATGCTAATCAGACTCAACGACTGCCGGACAGACTCGGCGATCATAGAACAGACTCGACAATCATAGGACAGACTCTACGAATGCTGATCAGACTCAACAACTGCCAGACAGACTCGACGATCATAGGACAGAATCAACAAACAGAAGACCAACTCTACGATCGTAGTCATACTAAGGACACCTTAGCTCTGAAGACTCAAAGGGCAAATTAGTACATTCCTAAACAGTCAAAATCGTAGAGCCAAGCAAGAGCCGACATCTGTCCCACTAAGTCAAAAAGAGAGAGGGAAGTTATAAGTACAAATTGAAACCATGTTTTTGAAATCTGAAGTTCAAAAGATTATCTCTCATTCTCTCTCTCTCTCTCTCAAAGGAAAACCCTAACTCAGACAAAAGTTCAGTAGTATCTCTCTTCTCAACTACAGAATCAATGGCTGCTTCTAATGTGATTTCAGGCTACAGACTCTGTTTTGATGAGTTCAAAACCGCTCCACCTAAGTTTCACAAGATCTTAGCCTTACTGAAGAAGGCAGGTCTCGAAGAGGCTCTCAGCACCGATATGCTCATCTATCCTAAACTGGTGAAGGAGTTCTACAAAAATGGAGTGTACGAAAACAACACCATCACCACACGAGTTAGAGGAGTTGAAATAAAACTAAGGGAAGAAGACGTCAATATGGCCCTAGATTTCAAGAATGTAGGGCACCCATTTCTAGACATCATAAGATTTCAAGACGGACTGAAGAAGATGCATCACAAGAAGAACCCCTCTGTGAAAGGCTACAAAAAGAAGGAGTTCCCTCAGAGGTATGAATTTTTGGCTGACATTATTGGGAAATGCATCTGATGCAAGAGCTCAAGTCACGACTAGGTAAATGAGGCTCATCTTAAGCTCATGACGGCTATGGTGTATGGTACTCAACTCAACTATGGGGCTGTATTTCTCGAGTGGATCGACAAGTGGATCGTAAGCTCAAAGAAATGAAAGAGTACTCCGAAGATGCTGTAAGGGAGATTCATTAGCATTATTCTACAATCTGCATTGAATGAAAAAATTGGGGATGATGAAGGAGAAGCCATCAACCCAAACCGAAGAATGACACAACAGTTGTTTAAAAACTGGGAAAGGAACACTGCTGAGTATATGAGAATAATGACAGAGTCCACTGGGAGAATTGGGGAACAAAAGGAAGCAGGCTTTCAAGGAGGAATGTCTGTTGTCAAAGAAGTTGAAGAAAAAGGAGAAGTAGATAAGGGAGAACCCTCTGCTCTTGTCAGAAAAAGCAAGGGCAAGAGAAATCTAAGGGCAAGACAAGTCGAAGAGCCTCAAGGATCTACAACTAACATTCCTATAGATTCCTCTGACATAGAGACTCTAAGGAGGCTAAGGAAGATGCAACAGTAAGAAAAGGCTGAAGAGGATCAAGCCACCATTTCACAAATCTTAAAAAAGAACAAGACTGGTCATAAGTCCAAAAGACCAACAGTGTCTTCAATCGTAGAGACTCTACTGTTCTCTGAAACCAGGCCAAGTGTGGCAGAAATGGAGGAAGCTACTTCAAGGATAGTGGCTGATCAACGTGGCAAAATAAAGACTCAAGAGAGTCCAGAAGTGGTGACTAAAACTAGTAAAGCAAAGAGAAAGATGGTCAATAAATATATTCTTGAGAATGAAAAAGTACTGAAGAAGGAAGCCAAGAGCATGGGGCAGCAAAAGTAGAACTGCCCCAAGCAACCGAAGAGGAAAATGCTCCAGCTGAGGGGGAGAACCCTGAAATTCTCATGATTGAGTATACACCAGCTGAGGGGGAGAAGCCTACTGCTCAAGAAGAGGTTCCAGCTGAAAGGGACTTTTTGAACTTAGAAGAAGATTTACCAGCTGAGGGGGAGTTTCTAAACCTCTAAGAAAATGATCATATTGAAGGGGAGCCTCATAATATCCCAATGGCTGAAGAAGAAGTCCTTGCTCAAGATGAAGATGAACCAATGCCAAACCTCCCAAAGGCCATTGAGATAATGGATTCTTCAGAAGAAAACAAAGAAGAGAAAGAGGATGATGATGATGAGCTTGAAATAACAAGTGTAGGAAAAGATGGATACTGAAGCTATTTGTACAACCAAATGTTTTCTTACCTACCCATGATGGCATACCATCAAGCTCAAATTCTGAAATCATGGGATCACATGTTCTGGATCTTCAAGGAATATCCAATAATCACAGTTTTGGCTCATGGATTTCCAGGGGAAGTCATCTTCGCCAAAAAGCTGATTACCAACCATTCCTCATCAAAAGACAAACCTGAGGTATTGACTATCCCTACAAGCTTTAGAGTTAATCACCTACCATCATCTTCATTTAGCCATTTCTATGAATTTCCTAAATGGCTGGAAGTGAGTCTAAACCCATTAAATCAGTTTCCAGTTGCAGAATCCCAAAATTTTGTAACTGAAGAACCAAAAGAAATCAACCTTACCCTGCTCCCTCAAATCACCAACTCTATGATTCCAGACTCAAGCCACATCGTAGAGTCAAACATTGAAATCTTATAGTCACATATCCCAGATGTCCAAACCCAAACCCCTCCAGCTGATATACCATCCTCCTCATCACATGACTATTTTAGTCTTGATCTTGCGTTGTACAATTTGCAAGATCAATCTCCACCCAGAACCCCTCAAATGGACAATCCCCAATCAAATGATACCTTCCCAAGCATGCCCACCAAGGATGACTTGAAAGAAGCTTCTGAGCAGATGATAAAGTCTATCGAAGCAAGCCTGGAATCTCACTCTGATCTTCTTAACATCTGACTGAACCAAATGATACAAGCTGTAAACAAATTTCCTAGTACTATGAATACTGAGCTTACTACGAGGCTAAGGGAAATTATCAAAGAAATTCTGAAGAGTATATCAGACAGAGATGAGATACATTTCCAGATTGCTGCCAAACAAAGAGAGGTCGTGCTTGAAGTACAGAAACACCAAGATCTTCAACATCAAATTATGCTGGACAATATTCTCAATTTGAAAGCTTCTGTTTATGACTTCTAGAAATCTTATGCCAATCAGGAGAAGAATAATGATATGATCATGACATTCCTCCAAAATAAAGAAGCTAGAGCTGAAAAACAGATTAAGGAGAATAGGAAAGACATTGCTCAAACTCAAAGCCAACTGAATGAGCTTGTCCAGTGGGTTAACAGGCTGTCTGCAGATATTGGAACCTTTGATCAAGACGATCAAGGAAGCCAAGGGAGAGGCAGAGGAAGAGGAAGTCATGCAACTCAAGAAAGGGCGAGAAGTCAATTTCATGCTCAGACATCAAGAAGCCCTCCTGCAAGACATCATCAGACTCAACGATCTGGTCAGCAGGAAATTGTAACAGCTATTCCTACAGCTATTCCTCTGAGTCATAAGGAGCCAACTCCTAGCTCACAAGACGTGTCTACGGTACACATAAGAATGCCAATTGGAGATCCTGCATTCATGCGCAGACATGAAGAAAATCTAGTTCTAAGTCTAAGCGAGCTGGAAGAGTTAGCAAGGAATGAAGAAGCTCAAAGGAAAAGAAGGGCTGAGGAATATGCCAATCCTCCTCCACACAAGAGATCAAGAAAACAGAGATAAGTTAAGAGTTTAATGTTTTATTGATGTAATGTTATATTATAATATCTTTTGATCATCAATAAATTCATGCTTATTCTCTAGAAATTTTAGCTGCTCACTGAAATACTAAGTCATGTTTAAATTCCTGCAAATGTATCTAGTCACTAATAATCATAACAACAAATCTCCTTGGTTATGTCAACATCAAATAGGGGGAGATAGCTGGGAGAATACATATTATGATTTGATGTTTTAATGCATGTGTTCATGATTATTTTTAAGGTCCTTAAATGAATATGTGTACAAGGACTTAGTGATAGATAAAAGCTGTTAGGTTGATCTAAGCTTTCAACGTGTATCATTCTGTTAAAGAATGTATAGATAGAAAGATCAAAACTGTTAGGTTAATCTTATGATGTAATAGATTAGTCTTGAAGAAATCATAGTGCATCAATTTGATCAACATTGCAGAAGTCAAGGCAGAAAACGTAGAGCCTGAAGATCGTAAGTTGCCTGCCTTGAAGGAGACTCTTCGGATTTCGTAGTGTGGTCCCAACGATTGCTGAGTTAACTCCACGATCGTAGTGTGCTGAAGGAAACATGAAGTTTACAAGTCAATAATCGTAGTGAGCTCTCGGGAACGTGGAGTCAACAACACGAACAAGAGAAGATCGTAGTGTGCGAAGGATAAAGGGAAATTGTAGTGCTCTCTACTAATAGAATCGTAGTATGCAAGGATGTAAAAGACATTACGATCTAAATCGTAGAACACCACGATCCAAATCGTAGAGCATCATCTGTCTCATGTCAGAAAATGTCGAGCCTCATAATCTGAGTTTTCAATAAGTAAGAAATGGATCCCAGATGCTGCAGTACTCATCAGTCCTAGATTGTATGAAATATCCTTAGTATGCAACAAAGAAGCGTATTGAAGAAGCTAAGGATAGTACTATTGGTAAGAGGGACAAAACACCTTTTCAGGTGGTAGGTGAGAAAGTAGCCTGCAGTGTCCGTGGGCCAGAATGCAGAATTCAGAAGATGTGCAGAAATATCTCCATCACAGTACAGAAAGTTTAGATGCATTTAATGCCACAACGGATGGATCCAACGGATGGATCCAACGGATAGTTTTCAACATCACATATATACAGATCAGACAGATGAGAGAGAAGAAGCAAACTTTAATCAAACAACGTGACAATCTCTCTCAAGCTCAACTCTACGATCTGAAATATTGCAAAGCTTGCTCAGCTACTCAGTTCTTAACGAACCAGTGCTTACACGGCAACTGAGTAGCAACCATCAAGAACTCAACAACTATCAATCAACTGAAGAAGTATACATAGTCTGCTGGACTTGAAGAGTTCGTAGTGAACTGTAAGAAAGTCAAGCCTGCTGGACTTGAAGAGTTCAAGAGTGAACTAGAGAAGTTCCTAGACTGCTGGTCTAGAAGGAATCGGTGTGATTCAGAAGATTGTAAAAGACATCCTTAGTGGATATCCTACTCGTTGAGTAGAAGAGTGGACTAGGAGCTTTGAGTGCTCTGAACCACTTAAAAATAACTGTGTCGTTTACATTCATGTTATAACTGTTATAACTGCTATATCTGCTATAACTGCCTTACTCGCTCATAAATCTATTGCTTGGTAAAGAAGATTAAAACAAATACTAATTCCGCATAGTTTTAATCATTATCTAAGAACTAGTTAAAATGAAAAGATTTTTAAATATCTATTCAACCCCCCCCCCCCTTCTAGATAACTTGTGATTACTAGGAACTAACAAGTTTTTATCAAACACCCCCTAAGACTATTAATCTCTAGTGTCTTATATGTTTCTAAAATTGAACTTGTGATTATTAGTCAAGAGATTATAAAATGACTTAATATGGGGGACTATTTAATAAAATGTTCAATAAGGTATTATAATCCCGATATTATAATCACATGGATTATAATAGTCTTGAGATTATAATCCTTGAATTATAATCTTTACAAACAAACATGACCTTAAGATCACTTGTGTAAGTTGAGTGATACTTTGAGGGTTATGATGTATTTTTATTTCATGTATTTTTATTTGTAATTAGCAAAAAACATTTTTTCACCACTGTGGTTGTAGTATTTTAAGCAATTAGCAACTGTGCTTTTAAAATATTGAATTAGCCCACTGTGCATTTTAAAAATGTTCAATCAACCCATTCCGTCCAATTTTACAGACGGACGTCAAAAAATTGGACTGATTTTCCTACGTGGCTTTTGAAAACATAAAATAAAATAAGTTATTTCCTACGTGGCAAGCTAGTCATCCAAATTCAAAATACTATTGAGCCATTACACTTTAAAAAATGCAATTGGCCCACTGTGGTTTTAAAAATATTTTTATGTTTAATTTTCTTTCTTTTTCTTTACCTAAATATTTATAATATTAATAAAAATTAATATTATAATATTTATAATATGTATGTTTTATTTTAAAAATAAAAATAAAAATAAAAATACTTTTATGTTTTAAAATACTTATAAAATTTTTAAAAATAAAAATATTTTTATGTTTTATTTTCTTTCTTTTTCTTTACCTAAATATTTATAATATGAATAATATTAATAAAAATTAATATTATAATATTTATAATATGTATGTTTTATTTTAAAAATAAAAATAAAAATACTTTTATGTTTTAAAATACTTTTAAATTTTTAAAAATAAAAATATTTTTATGTTTTATTTTCTTTCTTTTTCTTTACCTAAATATTTATAATATTAATAAAAATTAATATTATAATATTTATAATATGTATGTTTTATTTTAAAAATAAAAATAAAAATACTTTTATGTTTTAAAGTACTTATACTCCACTGTTTGTGGGAAAGTAATCATTCGCGACATTTACATTGATGACCGAAATTTCACAAAAGGCGCGGGAGGTGACATTTACTTTGGCCATTTTTTTTGCCAAAATTTTTCATTCAAAATTGGCCTGATTTGGACGAAAAAGAAATTGGAATAAATAATATTTTTATAATTCACATATTATCCTCAACTTTTAATATAATAATCAAATATTTGAGTATCATAATTTTTCCAGAACATCATGATTTATAAAATTTGATATTAACTAGTTTCCTTTAATATTTTAACAATATAATTGATATACTCAATTTTTATTCTCTTTAAAATCAATAAAAGTATAAATCTATAATACTTGCTCATTTTCATTTAGATGTGACAACTCCATCTATTTTTTGTAGCTTAAATTCATTCAATTCATAAGGTCTAATACCCACACATAATTTATAGTTGCTCATTGCTAATTTGCCATCAATGTTTTTTTCATGTTCAGAGCCTAATAATTGTAAATGTTTGTGTGGATAGAATTTTGGTGTGAAATTAGTTATCAACTATTTTCTCTTAAAACAAACTCATTATTTGCGATAAGCAGCTCTTCTTTTTTGTCAAATTATTATATGGTTGATAATTTTTTTGTAGTTTCATATATATTTTTTTAAATATAGTAATTAAGCTTTATTTTTAGACTTAATAATTGAATTATATAATTAGTTATTGTTGGTTTATATACTTTGTGGTTTTAATGATGACAATGTTTATATGAGCTTAATTGTTTTTATATTGGCCTATAATTTAATTAGGTCAAGTTATTCAAATATGTTTATGCATATTAATTATATATAATAGTTTGCATGGGTTATTGCATGGATTTAATCCATTGGGTCATGCATATTAATTATATATAATAGTTTAATTTGCATGGGTTATTGCATGGATTAATCACTTTGTTTCCTAGCTCACAAAAGTTACTGCAGTATTGGAGTGAGTAAATCTAGATTGGTTATTTTTGTCACATGCTTTAAGTTTTTATATAGAATATATATCCAATCCTGATTTGCTTTGAAGACTAATTCAAATTGGAGTATTTTAAGGAGATTGAAAATCGGTTTAATATTCCTTAAATTTCTCATATTTAATTGTGGGATTATATCCTTCCAATATATATATATATATATATATATATATATATATATATATATATATATATATAGGGAATATATCTTAAGCTCACCCCTTATATAACTCACCCGAGCTCACCCCCTTTTAGCGACAGACACGGCGACAGTTCGATCATACAACCGTCGTCTATACTTATAGCGACACTATATGTTGTCTGTCGCTAAAAGTATAGACGACGGTTGTATGACCGAACCGTCGTCGGGTCCGTCGCTAAATGGGGGGTGAGCTCGGGTGAGTTAGATAAGGGGTGAGCTTAAGATCCGGACCTTATATATATATATATATATATATATATATATATATATATATATATATATATATATATATATATATATTGAGCTACCAATTTATACGTAATTGGGAGATCTTTTAGGAATTGGTTTTATTAAGGATTCTTATTTAAAGTTGATGGAGCTATTATTTTGTCATATGCTAAAACAGTAATTGCTATTTTTAAGGGATCTTGCTAATTGATAATAGGACTCTTTCAACTAGTATTTGATTCCTAATTGACTTCTTCATAGCTGAATTTCCTTATCTACTGATGTTGTCTTTGGTAACGTGGATCTCCTATTTCAATCAAAAAGATATAGACGTTGCAGGAGAATTTGGAAGGGTACATAGCTGTTACTCTTTTCTTTATATATATATTGTTTACACGGCTTCAAGAAATACACAAGACTACTGAGCAGAAGCTCTTCAAGCTATCCAAGATACACATCAATTATCATATCATTCTTTTAGTCTTGGTTTACAGTGTTCTTGTATTCCTTATTTCATATCTATTGTAAACATAGTACAAGTCTAGGTTTGCTTGGGGTTTTTATTTTAATAATATTCAGTCTGTACAACGAAGATATCAAAGTCTCAGAGGTGAGAGGTGTTGCAGAGGTGCAAAGGGAGCAGAGGTATCCAATCGATCGTCGTTGTAACAGGGAGTTTTATTGTCTTTGTAATTCAGTCCATTCTTCTATAAATAGAAACTCATTCCTTCATTATTTCTTACGAATTCACTGAAACTCTAGAGAGAGAAACTATAGAGAGAAAGAAGAAAAGTATTATGCTACTTCACTACTTCAGTATTCAATTTTTCTAAGGTAGGGGATATTATTTGTTGTACTCGTAAGGGGTATTATTTCTTTCGTATTCATGAAGAAAACTTTTGTTATTCCATTCTTATTATTCTGTTGGAATAACCTGTTTATGCGAAGTACCGCATACATGGTGAATTTCTTCTAATATTCCGTTCTTTATTATTAAGTCAGAATATCCTGCCTGTGCGTTTACGCCGTACCTGGTTCCATTATTTATCATTCTGTCAAAATATCATGTCTGTACGTTTACACCAGACCTGGTTCCATTATTTATTATTCCGTCGGAATATCCTGTCTGAGCGTTTACGCATGACCTGGTTCCATTATTTATTATTCTGTTGGAACATCCTGTTTGTGCTTTACGCATGACATGGTTCCGTTGTTTATTATTCTGTTGGAATATCCTCTCTGTACGTTTACGCATGACCTAGTTCCGTTATTTACTATTCTGTTGGAATAACCTATCTGTGCAGTCTATCGTATGCCTGGTGATTTCTTTTGTTATTCCATTCTTTATTATACTCAGTTGGTTAAAGTTTTGACCTCTTTACTCCATGAAATTAGTGGAATATCCTTGATATTTGCGCTTCATCTAGTATCTTTTAATGGAAGTATTCTTCTAAGCATTCTTGAATTTTACTCCACAAAGAAGTATCATGTTGACAATTTGGACGTTATTGAGTTCTGGATAAATTAACTTATAAATCTTTAAAATTTATTCTTGAACCTGTTTTATTGAATTGTCATTATCCTCATGCTTATATTATGTTGACAGTCATCTTTGGCTTACGTGGATAGATGGACTTGGTATGATTATGACTAGGGATTATTCGATATAATCATGACCGTAATGTGACGAATGATGTGGTAAAAGTCCTCATTGGCCTGTAGTTCATTGATGGACAGTTGTTGGTATGATTATGACAAGGGATTATTCGGTATAGTCATGACCAATGATGATTACATGAATATCCTTGGCCGTGGAGTAGGGATGATTCGATTTTATTTATTAAACTGAGTCTCAGCGATAAAGTTGATGAAAAACTTTTTAAATCATAGAAGACGGTAGATTTTATACTTTACTTGACTCTTCTAATGGATTACTTATTCTACTGCAATTTTTGATCTAAAACTTGTTGTCTATTATATTCTATCAGTTGTTATATTGTTGAAGGCTATTGGTAATTTATTCTGCATTATCTTAGTCATAATATTTCTTACTGGGCTAGTTGAGCTCACCCTTTCTTTCACTGTTCTCTTCATGAAATGAGAACGTAGCTGGGACTAGTCGGGGAATAGAGTGATGGTCCTAGATGGTGCATTAGTAGTCCTCACTATTCTGTGAAATAGTGAGATAATAAATGTAATGAGGACTCCATTGAGTGTGGATATTGTCTAGATGACAATATTTGTATTAAAACTCACAGCTTATGTTTGGTCGTATTTTACACGACTGTTGTATAATTAAGTTGTATTTGAATTTTGTACCATGTATTTGGCGACTCAAAATGGGTGATGTATACCTATTTTGGGGGCGTCACAGTTGGTATCAAAGCATAGGGATATGATCCGTAGCTGAGATGTGAGATAAGAACTAGAAGGGGAGAGACGGGGAATTCCTTCGCTAGTATGACCTACCTAAGTTTATTTGGTATTTAACTGGTCGGTCAGAGTATATGGATAATATGTGATATATTAATTAACCCTTGTTTTGTGGCAGTATTGGAAAATGGCATCCGAAAATATTGAGATAAGCAATGAAACACATAAGATCGTGGAGTCACCACAGATTAATACCCAGGATAATGTGCAACAGGAAGACAATAATCTTTAGGTGAACAACAACACCGACCAAATGGCGAACGAATGAATGTTTAGGAGCTTTCTGCAATTTATACAACATCAGGCAAGAGAAACTCCTGTCTAAAATGTAGGTGGAAACACTGGAAACTCTCAGACGGACACCACTAAACAGTTCAAGGAGCTGGGACCACCGGAGTTTATTGGAGCGCCAAAACCACTTAAGGCAGATGCGTGGATAAAGTAGATCACCAAGATATTTGATGTCTTGGGATGCTCCGAGGAGCAAAAGGTTCCTTTTTCCACCTTTATGTTGCGAGGAGAGACAGATTACTGGTGGGAATCTGTAAAACTTACCCAGCCTAACGCACTCAAGATGTCTTGGGAGAAGTTCCAAGAGCTATTCAACGACAAATATTTTCGGAAAAGTATTCGTCACATGAAGGAGGTGGAGTTTATCAAGTTGGAGCAAAATAATATGACCGTATCGCAATACGAGGCTAAATTTGCGGAGTTATCCCAGTTTGCATTCCATTTGGTTGATAATGAGGAGCGAATGACGCGAATGTTTTTAAGAGGTTTGAAACCGGAGATACGTCAATATCTTATTTCTCATAAACTGTGTTTGTATTCAGATATTGTAAATAGGGCTCAGTTATTGGAGCGCGATAACGGGTCAACACAACCAAGAGAAATCAGCCGACAGAATGAAAATACCAGTGGTAACAGTCATAGAAGCGGTGACAACAAACGTGGAGGGAATCAACATGCCAGAAATGGTAACCACTTCGGTGGTAATCATGGCTAAGACAATAAAAGTGGGAGTTTCAAGAAGATGAGATTTAATAATGATGGAAGGACGTCAGCACCAACACCTGTTGTTGAGGAAGGAGAACGACCGTCGGTTGTATGTTAGAAATACGGAGGGGAGGGACACATCAGTCCAAACTGTACGCAGTAATCCAAAGCATGTTAAAATTATGGAAGAGAAGGTCACCTAGCTCGATTTTGTCGTGCACCGAAGTCAAGTACAGCTGGGATGGAGGCATCAAAGTCCGTCCTAGACAAGACAAAACCGGTAGTTCAAGGGAGAGCGTTTATTGTAACCTCCCAGAAAGCAATGAACCCGAACGAGGTCATCACGGGTAAGCTTATCATAAACTCTAGTGAAGTATATACCTTATTTGATACCGGCTCTACCCATTCTTTTATTTCTCCTACTTGCGCTCAACGTTTAAATTTGACTCTGGAGAAATTGGACTTTGACTTATCGGTTAAAACTCCGTTGGGAGAAACCTTCATTACATCCACGGTTTATAAGTCTTGTTTGATTCAAATCGGTAACCGCACATTACCTGTCGATCTTATTTCTTTAAAAATACTTGCGTTTGACGTAATTCTAGGGATTGATTAGTTAACTACTCATCATGCAAAAATTGATTATTTTTATAAGGTTGTTAGTTTTCATATTCCTAATCAACCTATTATGTGAATTCAAGCGACCAAACCATTAAAATCAATCACGGTCATTTCAAGCCATAAAGCTATTCGTTTATTGAAAAATGTATGTGAAGCTTTCTTAGCTCATGTCACAGATTTAAACAAAAATACGTCAGTTTTGAATGATATTTTCATTGTTAATAAATTTCCTTACGTATTCCCTGAAGAACTTCCTGGCCTACCCCCAGAGCGTGAAATTGAATTTTGTATCGACCTTTAACCTAGTACAAAATCCATTTCCAAAGCCCCGTATCGAATGGCTCCTATTGAACTTCAGGAGTTAAAGGCCTAATTACAGGAATTGTTAGACATTGGATTCATTCGTCCTAGTACGTCTCCTTGGGGTGCTCCTGTTCTATTCATGAAAAAGAAAGATGGGAGTATGCGACTTTGTATTGACTACCGAGAATTGAACCATGTCACCGTCAAGAATAGGTGTTCGTTACCTCGCATTGATGACCTGTTTGACCAGTTGCAAGGAGCACAATTCTTTTCAAAGATCGATCTTCGTTCTGGATATCATCAGCTAAAGGTTAAAACTGAGGATATTCCAAAGACTGCCTTCAGAACTCGGTACGGGCATTATGAATTCTTGGTCATGTCTTTTGGATTGACTAATGCTCCTTCTGCCTTCATGGATATGATGAACCGAGTATTCAAGAAATATTTAGATCACTTTATGGTTGTATTTATTGATGACATTCTCATATATTCCAAAAGCCGTGAAGATCATGAGCAACACTTGAGGCTGATACTCCAAAAGCTTCGTGAAAACAAGTTTTATGCCAAGTTAAAGAAATGTGAGTTCTGGCTTGAGGAAGTTGCATTCCTTGAGCATGTAATATCAAATCATGGAATATTTGTTGACCCAGCGAAGATTGAAGCAATTCAAAGCTGGGAGCAACCAAAGTTAGTGACCAAAGTACGTAGCTTTCTCGGCTTAGCTGGTTATTATCGGAGATTCGTGGAAGGATTTTCTCGAATCGCTACTCTATTAACTCAGCTGACTCGAAAAGATACAATGTAAAGCCCCAACTTTTTGAATAAAGATGAATTTTCTATAAATATTATTTTTGAATATTATTGAGTGAAATTGATATAATAGTTGTGAGTAATATTTATAAATTTTGCAAAGTACGCAAGTTGTTATATAATATTCGATTGGTCGGGGAATATTCATTTTAACAGGAAATATTAGTACAACGGCACAATCATTAGTGGACCCCACAACGGAATTATTGTCGGATTGAGAAAATGACAAAAATACTTTATAAAAATAACGGCGAAAGTTTTACCGTTAACTGTTGAAACACCCGGTGTTAAAAGTACAGTAATACGCGTGGTTGCATAGTAGCATATAGTATTAATTATTGATACTTAAGTGAAAAGTCACTCAGTTTTGTTGGTATTATTAATGTAATAATATAGAAAATCTTTTTATATAAAACAGAATACTTTTATAAAGTTATTCAATAAATAGAATATATTATATTAATATATTCTATTATGCATAGTGTTGCATAGTGTGTACATAGTATTTTGTATAGTAAAATCTTTTTATATAAAACAGAATACTTTTATAAAGCTATCTGTTTTATTAGAAAATAATTAGAATATATTATATTTTATTATGCATAGTGTTTATATAGTGCCTGCATAGTGCTTGCATAGTAAAATCTTTTATAAAGTTATTCGTTTTATTAGATTATGAATAGAATATATTATATTTTATTTTGCTTTAAATATGGACCGTCAGATCAAAGTAAATCAATCTCGACCGTTCATGAGTTAGTTACTATGCATTCTATTTTTCTATAAATGGAAACTCATTCATTCATTATTTTCTTACGAATTTACTGAAACTCTAGAGAGATAAATTATAGAGAGAAAGAAGAAAGTATTCTGCTACTTCACTACTTATATATCCAATACTCTTCTTTTTAAGGTAGGGAATATTATTTGTTATATTCGTAAGAGGTGTTATTCTTTCTTATTCATGAAGGGAATTGTTGTTATTCCATTGCTTATTATTCTGTTGGAACAACCTGTATACGCGGTCTACCCTATACTTGGTGACATTCTTCTATTATTCTGTCTTTACTATTATGTTGTAATATCATGTCTGTACGTTTTATGCCGGACCTGATTCCGTCTTTATTATTCTGTTGGAATATCATGTATGTGCGTTTTACGCCGGACCTGATTTCGTCTTTATTATTATTCTGTTGGAATATCATGTCTGTGCGTTTTACGCCGAACCTAATTTCGTCATTATTAGTATTCTGTTGGAATAACCTGTCTATGCGAAGTATCTCATGCATGGTGATTTCTGTTGTTATTACATTCTTTATTATTCTATTGGAACATCCTGTCGGTGCGAATTTCGCCTGACCTGGTTCCGTTATTTACTATTCTGTTGGAATAACCTGTCTATGTGAAGTACCGCATGCATGGTGATTTCTATTGTTATTCCATTCTTTATTATACTCAGTTGGTTAAAGTTTTGACTTCTATACTCCATAAAATTAGTAGAATATCCTTGATATTTGCGCTTCATCCAGTATCTTTTCATGAAAATATTCTTTTGATCATTCTTGAATTTTACTCTACAAAGCAGTATCATGTTGACAATTTGGACATTAGTAGTTCTTGGACAAATTAATTCTTGAACTTGTTTTATTAAATTCTTATATCATTGTCATCATCCTCATGTTTATATTATGTTTGAAAGTCATCTGTGGCCTGTAGTGCATAGATGGACTTGGTATGGTTATGACTAGGGATTATTCGGTGTAATCATGACCTTAATGTTACAAATGATATGGTAAAAGTCCTCATTGGTCTGTAGTGCATTGATGGACAGTTGTTGGCATGATCATAACCATTAATGAATACATAAATATTCTTGTCCCGTAGTGCATGGATAATTATGGTCGTGATACTAAAGAATATCGTTGGCCGTAGTGCAGGGGTGATTCGATGATGTGGAATATTTATTAAGCTGAGTCTCAGTGATAACAGTGATGAAAAACCTTTTAAATCATAAAAGATAGTAGATTTTATTTTCTACTTGACTCTTTTAATGGATTGCTTGTTCGGCTGTAGTTAAACTTGACGTCTATTATATTTTATCAGTTTAACATTGTTGGAGACTAATGATAATTTATTCTGCATTATCTTAGTCATAATATTTCTTACTAGGCTAGTTGAGCTCACCCTTTATTTCACTGTTCTCTTCAGGAAATGAGAACATAGCAAGGGCTAGTCGGGGAACGGAGTGAAGATCCATATGATAGCATTAGTAGTCCTCACTATTCTGTGAAATAGTGTGTTAATAATTGTAATGAGGACTCCTTTTGAGTTTGTATAATCTCTAGTAGACAATAATTGTATTCAAACTCACAATTATATTTTGTCGTATTGTACACGACAGTTGTATTTGAATTTTGTACCATGTATCTGACGACCCAAAATGGGTGATGTATACCTAATTTTTATTTTTTATTTTCTTTCTTTTTCTTTACCTAAATATTTATAATATGTATAATATTAATAAAAATTAATATTATAATATTTATAATTAATATGTATGTTTAGACCCAAAACTGGCATCAAATCCTCCTCTCTCCTTTCACACAAGAACCACCGCCACCAAGCCTCTGCCATAACCAAGCCGCTGTCACCACCGTTACTGAAAATCTAACCACAAGTTACCCACTCCAATTAAAGAAATTGATGGCAACAACCTTCCCAAACCCAGACTCCAATTGAAGAAATTGATCGGCAACGAGGAAAAGATCGAAGATAACAATTCTAAACTTTATACAAACCAATTAATCACAACAATTTAAGTCCATTGATTACACCCGTCTCTCATTAAAATTCAAACATAACTTAAAAATAATGTGAAAAATATAATCACAGATTCATTCACCTTTCAATAAATCTATTTCTTCTTCACTTGATTTGGCAAAGCAGAGTTTTGTTAAATTAGGATTTGGGTGTTGGGTATAAGTTTTGTATGTTTTATTTTAAAAATAAAATTAAAAATACTTTTATGTTTAAATTATAATAAAATCTGGCAGCATAGCACCATGAAGTCCGGCATGCACCATGAAATCCGGGAAGCAGAATAGGGTAGACATAACACAGCAGAACTCCCAAGCAAAAACCCAGGAATCCAGTCAAAACGAAATACAAAACAAAATCAGATCTTGAGCTTAGCTAAATCATACATGAATAATGGATCCAGATCTGAAATAATGGATCCAGATCTGAATTTCTTTTTCTTCTTCAACAAAAGTGAAGAATTTCTTTTTCTAAAACAATAGGATTTCGGTACTTTTTGGGAAGGAGAGAGAGGATAATTTTCCTAATGGAGAAGATGCTAATCATGGGAGGAGAGAGAGGATAATTTTGCTGATGAAGAAGATGAACTGGGTTTGAGATTATTTTTTGACACCGAGCAAGTTCTCCAAAAGGCCGAAATGCCAAAGACAATTGGGTTTGAGATTATTTTTTGCAACTCTGAGGATTATTTTTTGTTATAATATTTATAACAATATGACCGTGTCCAAAAATGCCAAGTCAACAGCCACGTAGGATATTTATTTTTAAAAAAAATCCACGTAACAAAAAGTAATCTACTATTGTATATAAATACATACAAATTATAAATATTGCGCACCGATGGACTTTTTTGTACTATTAATTTGATTTTTATTGTTTATAATTTATGATACTCTTAATTAGTAGTCAGAGAGTACTCTACTATTGTATATAAATACATATATATATAAATATTTATAGTAAATATAAATATATATAATATATAAATATATATTTAGAACCTATAAAAATAATAATCTATGACCTACACCTAGTCCTAGACCTACCCTCTCTTCTCTCTCTCTCCAACCTCCAACCTCCAAATTCAAAATCCAATAACTCTCTTACGTCCACCCTTTTTTCTCTATTTTTGCAGTTATATCAAATATTAAATTTAAAAATTAATAGAATGATAAAATATTTTTACCTTAAAGTAGGAGAGTCAAGTGGAGCGGTGCTTCAATGTTCCAGTACAAGCGGGTGTAGTTCTTTCCAAACCTGTTTACTCAGTTTAAACACAAGTATAAAAAATACCTAATAAGATAAGTAGTACCTCATATCCCATTGGAACTGAATACTTCTTAAATTGAGCAATCTTGCAAAAATATAATAACCTACAAAAAAATCCCAAAAAGTTAATACATTTGCATCAATACTCTATATAGGACAAATTCTACTTTTAGTAATAATGCCTTTGATGCGAAAAGCTTTTCATGCTTGCAAATATCAACAATGAACCGATTCCGTCCAATCGAATCTCTATATACTTCCAATCTTTAGCTTACATTAATAGTGAATTCTACATTTCAAAAATTTCACTTAACCATCCCAGGAACAATGTGCTCCTTACATTAAAAGTGAATTTTACATTACAAAATCTTCATTCAACCCAACCATATTGAGACAGACAAATTAAATACATAAAATCTCATCCACAATTCTTACTATGTAATGATTATTATAGGTAGTTTTAATCAGTAACCACAATCAACACAACACATTCTTTCTGAACACAAAAATAATTATTGTATTTCAATCTAATGTCCAACCACACTTTGTTCATATGTTAAACAACCAATACACACGAATCCATAATAGAAATAGCAACATTTGTTTGCGATTTACTTTATGTAGTTGAATTTTGGAATGCTTGAAAATAGTTGTTAACTTTATGATGTTGCTTTTTGAAAATAGTTGGAATCACCTGGTTTTTTGAATACTTGAAAAAACTATTATTTTATGTTGTTGCTTTTTGGATCAACAGAAAGTAATCTACTATTTATAATAAAACATACATATTATAAGTATTATAATATTAATTTTTATTAATATTATTCATATTATAAATATTTAGGTAAAGAAAAAGAAATAAAATAAAACATAAATTTATTTTTATTTTTAAAAATTTTATAAGTATTTTAAAACATAAAAGTATTTTTATTTTTATTTTTAAAATAAAACATACATATTATAAATATTATAATATTAAATTTTATTAATATTATACCTATTATAAATATTTAGGTAAAGAAAAAGAAAGAAAATAAAACATAAAAATATTTTTAAAACCACAGTGGGCAGAGTTAGTGAAGGAAATTGATTTTGGAGCTCTTCTCTTTTTGAGTGGTGGTGTGGTGGCCGGGACGGTGGCCCAGTCAGCTGCCACGTAGGAAATAACTTATTTTGATATATTTTTTCAAAAGCCACGTAGGAAAATTGACCAAATATTTTAACGTCTATTAGTCAAATTGCATGGACGGAATGACTTGATTGTATATTTTTAAAAAGTATAGTGAGTCAATTGAATATTTTAAAAGTACAATGACTAATTACTTAAAACATTACAACCACAGTGATGAAAAAGTGTTTTTTGCTATTTGTAATTCATGTACTCCGAGATTTCTTTGAGCTTGATGGAAGAAGAAATCTTAATTGATAGAAAGAGAAAGCAACTGACTTTTTTGTTTAACGAATTTCATTCTTGGGTAAAAGGTGGTGTACCTCAACTTTATCATATATATATATATATATATATATATATATATATATATATGGGTTGCATCTACAGTAACTGGTTACTGGGAGCAACTCCTTTTTGGTCCAGCCGCTACTACATGTAACGGCTTGTTACATTTTTTTCTGTTGCCCAAGCCGCTACTATGTGTAGCGGTTGACATTTTTAGGAGAGAAAATTCAAAGCATTATCTTAATATTATTACTAAATCTTTGTAATAATATTTATGGCAACTAACAAATTCTCAGTCCGCCATTGAAATTTTTAAAAGTTGAAATTGTTAAAAAATTATTTGCGGGCGATTATGACATAAGAAAGGTTAAATGAGTTCGTAACTATGTGCATCGAGAATGATATACTGAACAAATTCGATTTTTAACATTTGATTGAATATATTTTTTTTTGTAAAGATAATATTCTGAAAAGAGACGTTTTTATTTTTCGTCCTAGGCTACCAAAATCTGATGAACGACCCTGGTTAAAGGATTCAACAACCTCATATGTTTTGAATGATAACCTTCCTAACTTTTATTTATCAAATTGATAATTTTTAGAATTAAAACATTTTACTAAACCTATTTCACAAAAAGAAGATCCATTATATGGTATTTGTGTAAGACCCCAGTTTTTATAAATAAAGATGAATTTTCGTAATTATTATTTTTGAATATTATGGAATAAATTTGATATAATGTTATAGTTGTGGGTAATATTTATAAATTTTGCAAAGTACGCAAGTTGTTATAAAATATTCGTTTGGTCGGGGAATATTCTTTTTGTCGGGGAATATTCGTACGACGGCACAATCATTGGTGGACCCCACAACGTTAGAAAACGACAAAATTATCTTTCTATAAAATAACGGCGGAGGTGTTACCGTTAAAACTGTTGAACTACTCGGTAGTAAAAGTACAGTAATACGCGTTGTTACATAGTAGCACACGGTATTGATTATTGATGCTTACGTGAGAAGTCACTCAGCTATACTCAATTATTGCTACAGTAATTGCTGCATCATATCTCTTATATTATTGATTCAATTATTGTCACAGTATCATCTGTATAATATGTTATATTATTTAAATAATAATTGAGACGACAAATTATAAATGATTAATAATTGTTGAAAGATTAAATATGTGTTAAAATGATTTTTGGTAATTTTTATTCAATCCTTGATGTATATAAAGAGTCTATTATTAGACGTTTGTGGTAAGTTGAATTATTTATGGGGGGTCATATGTCATCATCTAAGAGTCTCTTTCATAAATAGTAATTACCTTCGTAAATAGTAATTATTTTCGTAAATAGTAATTACCTTCGTAAATAGTAATTATTTTCGTAAATAGTAATTACCTTCGTAAATAGTAATTACCTTCGTCAATAGTAATTACCTTCATAAATAGTAAATACTTTCGTAAATAGTAATAAATCTTCTATAAATAGAGGCCTAGGGCTTCATTATTTTTCACGAATTCGTTCAAGCTATAGAGAGAGAAAGTATAGAGAGAGTAATAGAGAAAGAAAAAGAGTATTCGGTTACTACACTACTGCAGTATTCAATCTCTTAATACGGTAAGGGGTGTTATTCTTTCTTCTTGAAGAGAACTTATTCTATTCTTTGTTATTCTGTTGGAATAACCGGTATACGCGGAATACCCTATACTTGGTGAAATCCTTATGTTATTCCATTCATTATTATTCTGTTGGAATAACCGGTATACGCGGAATACCCTATACTTGGTGACAACCATTTACTATACTGTCTTTATATTTCTGTCGGAATATCCTGTCTGTGTGTTTTACACCGGACCTGGTTCCATTCTTTATTATTCTGTTGGAATATCCTGTCTGTGTGTTTTACACCGGACCTGGTTCTATTATTTATTATTCTGTTGGAATATCCTGTCTGTGTGTTTTACACCGGACCTGGTTCCATTCTTTATTATTCTGTTGGAACATCCTGTCGGTGTGAATTTCACCTGACCTGGTTCCGTTATTATTATTCTGCTGGAATAGCCTGTCTGTGCGGTCTATCGCATGCATGGTGATTTCTTTTGTTATTCCATTCTTTATTATACTCAGTTGGATAAAACTTTGACTTCTATACTCCATGAAATTAGTGGAATATCCTTGATATTTGCGCTTCATCCAGTATCTTTTCATGAAAATATTCTTCTGATCATTCTTGAATTTTACACCACAAAACAGTATCGTGTTGACAATTTGGACGTTAATAATTCCTGGATAAAATAATTCTTGAACTTGTTTTATTGAATTCTTATATCATTGTCATCATCCTCATGTTTATATTTTGTTGAAAGTCATCTGTGGCCTGTAGTACATAGATGGACTTGGTATGATTATGACCAGGGATTATTCGGTGTAATCATGACCGTAATATTACAAATGATGTAAAAGTTAAAAATCCTCATTGGCCTGTAGTGCATTGATGGACAGTTGTTGGCATGATCATGACCATTAATGAATACACAAATATTCTTGGCCGTAGTGCATGAATAATTGTGGTCGTGATACTAAAGAATATCCTTGGCCGTAGTGCGGGGGTGATTCGATGATGTGGAATATTTATTAAGCTGAGTCTCAGCTATAACGATGATGAAAAACCTTTTAAATCATAAAAGATAGTAGATTTTATTTTCTACTTGACTCTTTTAATGGATTGCTGGTTCCGCTGTAGTTAAACTTGATGTTTATTGTATTTTATCAGTTTAACACTGTTGAAGGCTAATGATAATTTATTCTGCATTATCTTAGTCATAATATTTCTTACTGGGCTAGTTGAGCTCACCCTTTCTTTCACTGTTCTCTTCAGGAAATGAGAATATAGCTGGGACGAGTCGGGGAACGGAGTGATGGACCAGAGAATAGTATTAGTAGTCCTCACTATTCTGTTAAATAGTGTGACAATAATTGTATTGAGGACACCTTTTGAGTTTGTATGATCTCTAGTAGACAATAATTGTATTCAAACTCACAGTTATGTTTTGTCGTATTGTACACGACAGTTGTATTAGGAAGTTGTATTTGAATTCTGTACCATGTATCTGACGACTCAAGATGGGTGATGTATACCTAATTTTGGGTGCGTCACAGTTGGTATCAAAGCTTAGGGATATGATCCCTGGCTAAGATGTGAGAATAGTACTAGGAGGGGAGAGACGGGGAATTCCTTCACTAGTATGACCTACCTAAGTTTATGTGCTATTTTATTGGTCGGTCAGAATATAGGGATAATATGTTACGTGTCAATTAACCTTTTGTTTTGTGGCAGTATCTGAAAATGACATCTGAGAATGTTGAGATTGGCAATGGAGCACAGGCGATCGTTGATTCACCACATATCAATAATCAGGATAATGTGCACCAGGAAGGCGAAAATCCTCATGCAAACAACAACACTGACCAAATGACGAATGATCAAATGTTCAGAGGTTTTATGCAATTCATGCAGCAGCAGGCGAGAGCAACTCCTGTCCAAAACGTAGATGGAAACGCGGGAAACTCTCGGGCGGTCACCGCTAAACAGTTCAAAGAGCTGGGACCACCGGAGTTTAAGGGAGAGCCAAAACCACTTATGGCGGAAACATGGATAAAGCAGATGACCAAGATATTTGATGTCTTGGGATGCTCCGAGGAGCAAAAGGTTCCTTTTGCCGCCTTTATGTTGCGCGGAGAGGCAGATTACTGGTGGGAATCGGTAAAACGTACTCAACCTGCTGTACTGAAGATATCTTGGGAGAAGTTCCAGGAGCTGTTCAATGACAAATACTTTCCCGAAAGTATTCGCCACATGAAGGAGGTGGAGTTTATTAAGTTGGAACAAAATAATATGACCGTGTCGCAATACGAGGCAAAATTTGCGGAGTTATCACGGTTTGCGTCCCACTTGGTGGATAATGAAGAGAGAATGGCGTGAATGTTTTTAAGAGGTTTGAGGCCGGAGATACGTCAACATCTTATTTCTCATAAACTGTGTTTATATTCAGATGTTGTAAATAGGGCTCAGTTAGTGGAGCGCGATAACGAGTCAACTCAACTAAAAGAGAGCAGCCGGCAAAATTATAATACCAGCGAGAGTGGTCATCGAAGCGGTGACAACAAGCGTGGAGGGAATCAGCAGGCCAGAAATGGTTACCACTTCGGTGGTAATCAGGGCCAAAACAATAAGAATGGACATTTCAAAAAGAGGAGATTCAACAATGATGGAAAGACGTCAGCACCAGCACCCGTTGTTAAGGAAGGAGAAAGACCACCTATCATATGCTTCAAATGCGGAGGGGAGGGACACATCAGTCCAAATTGTGCGATGCCGTCCAAAGCATGTTATAATTGTGGAAGAGAAGGTCACTTGGCCCGATTTTGTCGTTTACCAAAGACAAATTCAGCTAGGGTGGAGGCACCAAAGGCCGTCCCAGAAAGGTCAAAGCCGGTAGTGCAAGGGAGAGCGTTTGTTGTGACCTCCCAGAAAGCAAGGAACCCGAATGAGGTCATCACGGGTAAGCTTATCATAAACTCTAACGAAGTCTATACTTTATTTGATACCGGTTCTACCCATTCTTTTATTTCTCCTACTTGCGCTCATCGATTAAATTTGACTCCGGAGAAATTAGATTTTGACTTATCTGTGGAAACTCCGTTGGGAGAAACCATCCTTACATCCACTGTTTATAAGTCTTGTTTGGTTCAAATCGGTACCCTCACATTACCTGTAGATCTTATTTCATTGAAAATACTTGCATTTGACGTGATTCTAGGGATTGATTGGTTAACTACTTATCATGCAAAAATTGATTGTTTCCATAAGGTTGTTAGCTTTCATATTCCTAATCAACCTATTATGCGAATTCAAGCGACCAAACCATTAAAATCAATCACGGTCATCTCAAGCCATAAAGATATTCGTTTATTGAAAAACGGATGTCAAGCTTTCTTAGCTCATGTCACAGATTTAAACAAAAATACGTCAGTTTTGAACGATATTTCTATTGTTAATGAATTTCCTGACGTATTCCCTGAAGAACTTCCTGGCCTACCCCCAGAGCGTGAGATTAAATTTTGTATCGACCTTGAACCCGGTACAAAACCCATTTCTAAAGCCCCATATCGAATGGCTCCTATTGAACTTCAGGAGTTAAAAACCCAACTGCAGGAATTATTAGACATTGGCTTTATTCGTCCTAGTACTTCTCCTTGGGGTGCTCCTGTTCTATTCGTGAAGAAGAAAGATGGGAGTATGCGACTTTGTATTGATTATCGGGAGTTAAATCATGTCACCATCAAAAATAGGTATCCATTGCCACGAATTGATGATCTATTTGACCAGTTGCAAGGAGCCAAATTCTTTTCAAAGATCGATCTCCGTTCCGGGTATCACCAATTGAAGATTAGAACCGATGACATTCCAAAGACGGCTTTCAGAACTCGGTACGGGCATTATGAATTCCTAGTCATGTCCTTTGGATTGACTAATGCTCCTGCTGCCTTCATGGATATGATGAACCGAGTATTCAAGGAATATTTGGATCATTTTGTGGTCGTCTTTATTGATGACATCCTTATTTATTCCAAAAGCCGTGAAGATCATGAGCAACACTTGAGGCTGACACTCCAAAAGCTTCGTGAATATAAGCTTTATGCCAAGTTGAAGAAATGCGAGTTCTGGCTTGAGGAAGTAGCATTCCTTGGGCACGTGGTATCAAGTCGTGGAATATCTGTTGACCCAGCAAAGATTGAAGCTATTCAAAGCTGGGAGCAACCTAAATCAGTGACCGAAGTACGTAGCTTTCTCGGTTTAGCTGGTTATTATCGAAGATTCGTGGAAGGATTTTCTCGAATCGCTACTCCATTGACTCAGCTGACTCGGAAAGATACAAAGTTCAGTTGGAGCGAAGAATGTGAGAAGAGTTTTCAAGAACTCAAGAGGAGACTCATTTCAGCACCTGTTCTGACAATACCATCTGGCTCGGAGGGATTTGTCATCTACAGTGATGCTTCGAGCAAAGGGTTGGGATGTGTTCTCATGCAACATGGAAAAGTCATAGCCTATGCCTCGCGACAACTCAAAGAATATGAGAGGAATTATCCTACTCATGATCTAGAGTTGGCAGCTGTTGTCTTTGCACTTAAAATTTGGAGGCATTACTTGTATGGGGAGAAAGTGGAGATCTTTACGGATCATAAAAGCCTCAAATATTTCTTCACTCAAAAGGAACTCAACATGCGACAACGACGTTGGCTTGAACTATTGAAAATTATGATCATACCATCCAATACCATCCTGGAAAAGCGAACGTAGTAGCTGACGCATTGAGTAGAAGATCACATGCAAGTACGAGTGCGATATTGTCAACGCAAGGGCCCATTTTGTGTGACTTGCAAAGGATGGAGATAGAGTTGAAGACTTTAGGGACACATGTGACAATGGCGAATATACGAGTAGAACCGACTTTAATCGATAAAGTTAAAGCTGCTCAAGTTACAGACCTGGAGCTGATGCGTATGAGGAAGAAAGTGCAAAAAGGTGCTATGCCGGAAGCAAGAATCGATGAAGAAGGAATACTTCGAGTCAACTCCAGACTTTGTGTTCCTAACGACCCTGATTTAAAGTATAAAATCATGATGGAGGCGCACAATACACCGTTTGCAATCCATCCTGGGAGTACCAAAATGTATCATGATATTCGTCATACATTTTGGTGGAGTAATATGAAGAGAGAGATAGCGTTGTTTATCTCAAGGTGTCTAACTTGTCAACGAGTTAAAGCGGAGCATCAAGTACCAAAAGGTCCATTGCAACCACTTGAAATTCCAGAATGGAAGTGGGAGCACATTACCATGGATTTCGTTACCGGTCTTCCTAAGGTTTCTCAAGGCATAGATGCGATTTGGGTTATTGTTGATAGATTGACCAAGTCTGCTCATTTCTTACCGATACGAGAAACTTATACACTTGAACGTCTTGCTCGTATGTACATAAACGAGATTGTAAGACTGCATGGTATGCCGGTATCCATAGTTTCTGATAGAGACCCAATATTTACTTCACAATTTTGGGTTAGTTTGCAAAAAGCTATGGGCACAGACTTACGATTTAACTCGGCATATCATCCTCAGACGGACGGACAGTCGGAGAGGACTATTCAAACTCTTGAAGATCTATTAAGACTCTGTGTCCTTGATTTCAAGGGAAGTTGGGACAAGTTCTTACCATTGGTGGAGTTTTCCTATAACAACAGTTATCAAGCAAGTATTGGCATGGCTCCATTCGAAGCGTTATATGGAAGAAAGTGTCGCTCTCCAGTATGCTGGGATGAGGTGGGTGAAGCAACGTTGTTGGGACCGGAGTTGGTACGTATGACTACGGAAAAGATTCAAATGATCCGACAGCGTATAAAAACCTCACAAAGTCGACAAAAGAGTTATGTTGATCTTCATCGAAAGGACGTGGAATTCAATATAGGAGATCATGTGTTGTTACGTGTTACTCCATGGAAAGGAGTTACAAGATTTGGAAAGAGAGGAAAACTCAATCCTCGATTCATCGGTCCATTTTTAATCCTCGATCGAATAGGAACTGTGGCCTATAGACTCGCTCTACCACCAAGTATGTCTCGTGTTCATAACGTTTTTCACATATCCATGTTACGAAAATATGTGAAAGACCCGAACCACATTATTGAGTTAGAACCGGACGAAATAGCGGAAGATTTGACGTATGAAGAGATTCCTGTTCAAATCTTGGATAAGAAGGAACATATTCTACGCTCCAAGGTTATACCTCAAGTCAAAGTTTTGTGGAGAAACCACGATGTTGAGGAAATGACTTGGGAGTTAGAATCTGAAATGAAATCAAGGTATCCTTACCTCTTTGATATACCAGGTACGTACCCTAATTTCGAGGGCGAAATTTCATAAGAAGGGGAGGTTGTAAGACCCCAGTTTTTATAAATAAAGATGAATTTTCGTAATTATTATTTTTGAATATTATGGAATAAATTTGATATAATGTTATAGTTGTGGGTAATATTTATAAATTTTGCAAAGTACGCAAGTTGTTATAAAATATTCGTTTGGTCGGGGAATATTCTTTTTGTCGGGGAATATTCGTACGACGGCACAATCATTGGTGGACCCCACAACGTTAGAAAACGACAAAATTATCTTTCTATAAAATAACGGCGGAGGTGTTACCGTTAAAACTGTTGAACTACTCGGTAGTAAAAGTACAGTAATACGCGTTGTTACATAGTAGCACACGGTATTGATTATTGATGCTTACGTGAGAAGTCACTCAGCTATACTCAATTATTGCTACAGTAATTGCTGCATCATATCTCTTATATTATTGATTCAATTATTGTCACAGTATCATCTGTATAATATGTTATATTATTTAAATAATAATTGAGACGACAAATTATAAATGATTAATAATTGTTGAAAGATTAAATATGTGTTAAAATGATTTTTGGTAATTTTTATTCAATCCTTGATGTATATAAAGAGTCTATTATTAGACGTTTGTGGTAAGTTGAATTATTTATGGGGGGTCATATGTCATCATCTAAGAGTCTCTTTCATAAATAGTAATTACCTTCGTAAATAGTAATTATTTTCGTAAATAGTAATTACCTTCGTAAATAGTAATTATTTTCGTAAATAGTAATTACCTTCGTAAATAGTAATTATTTTCGTAAATAGTAATTACCTTCGTAAATAATAATTACATTCGTCAATAGTAATTACCTTCGTAAATAGTAAATACTTTTGTAAATAGTAATAAATCTTCTATAAATAGAGGCCTAGGGCTTCATTATTTTTCACGAATTCGTTCAAGCTATAGAGAGAGAAAGTATAGAGAGAGTAATAGAGAAAGAAAAAGAGTATTCAGTTACTACACTACTGCAGTATTCAATCTCTTAATACGGTAAGGGGTGTTATTCTTTCTTCTTGAAGAGAACTTATTCTATTCTTTGTTATTCTGTTGGAATAACCAGTATACGCGGAATACCCTATACTTGGTGACATCCATTTACTATACTGTCTTTATATTTCTGTCGGAATATCCTGTCTGTGTATTTTACACCGGACCTGGTTCCATTCTTTATTATTCTGTTGGAATATCCTGTCTGTGTGTTTTACACCGGACCTGGTTCCATTATTTATTATTCTGTTGGAATATCCTGTCTGCGTGTTTTACACCGGACCTGGTTCCATTCTTTATTATTCTGTTGGAACATCCTGTCGGTGTGAATTTCACCTGACCTGGTTCCGTTATTATTATTCTGCTGGAATAACCTGTCTGTGCGGTCTATCGCATGCATGGTGATTTCTTTTGTTATTCCATTCTTTATTATACTCAGTTGGATAAAACTTTGACTTCTATACTCCATGAAATTAGTGGAATATCCTTGATATTTGCGCTTCATCCAGTATCTTTTCATGGAAATATTCTTCTGATCATTCTTGAATTTTACACCACAAAACAGTATCGTGTTGACAATTTGGACGTTAATAATTCCTGGATAAAATAATTCTTGAACTTGTTTTATTGAATTCTTATATCATTGTCATCATCCTCATGTTTATATTTTGTTGAAAGTCATCTGTGGCCTGTAGTACATAGATGGACTTGGTATGATTATGACCAGGGATTATTCGGTGTAATCATGACCGTAATATTACGAATGATGTAAAAGTTAAAAATCCTCATTGGCCTGTAGTGCATTGATGGACAGTTGTTGGCATGATCATGACCATTAATGAATACACAAATATTCTTGGCCGTAGTGCATGAATAATTGTGGTCGTGATACTTAAGAATATCCTTGGCCGTAGTGCGGGGGTGATTCGATGATGTGGAATATTTATTAAGCTGAGTCTCAGCTATAACGATGATGAAAAACCTTTTAAATCATAAAAGATAGTAGATTTTATTTTCAACTTGACTCTTTTAATGGATTGCTGGTTCCGCTGTAGTTAAACTTGATGTTTATTTTATTTTATCAGTTTAACACTGTTGAAGGCTAATGATAATTTATTCTGCATTATCTTAGTCATAATATTTCTTACTGGGCTAGTTGAGCTCACCCTTTCTTTCACTGTTCTCTTCAGGAAATGAGAATATAGCTGGGACGAGTCGGGGAACTGAGTGATGGACCAGAGAATAGTATTAGTAGTCCTCACTATTCTGTTAAATAGTGTGACAATAATTGTATTGAGGACACCTTTTGAGTTTGTATGATCTCTAGTAGACAATAATTGTATTCAAACTCACAGTTATGTTTTGTCGTATTGTACACGACAGTTGTATTAGGAAGTTGTATTTGAATTCTGTACCATGTATCTGACGACTCAAGATGGGTGATGTATACCTAATTTTGGGGGCGTCACAGTTTGTTTCAAAATAAAAGGTCTTATTATAATTTAATTATCATATCAATATTATTAAATTAAATACTAAATAAATTTTAAGAACAGTTACAAGACCAAAATATGTTTAACTTACACGGCTACACTCTTTTTGGTGAAACAAAAGAATGGCTATTTTCCTAAACTTATAGCAGGAGGATGACCATATTAAACAAACCAAGGGGAGAAATTATACTTTTGTATAATCTGTACCAGCATCTACGCACACACGCTCCGCGCGTGAGAAAGAGAAGTGCAAAAGAAATGTAGAAAATTATATTCAATTTTAATTGAATTAATAATTGCTGAATTAAATTAATTAAATAAGTTAATCCCCTTTTAAAGAACAATTAAAATAATTTAATCCAACAAAGATTAGATAAAAAATACAAACTTATCAAAGAATATTAGGCCTAATCTCGGTATGATTAAAGTAAACACACATTTATTTATTCTAAGACCAGGTAGAATTATTTTAGCATATAGTATTTGTTCTCTTTGGATGCTCCTTATTTTTAGCAAGCCTCTTTCAAAAAGTCTAGGGGGACAGGTTTTTGGCGACCGGTCTAGCGACCGGTCCAAAAAATTTTTTTTTTTTTTTTTTTTTTTTTTTTAAAATATCTCCCAAATAATTTATAAGATTTATTGGAACTGGAATTTTTACAGAATAAAGTGTTTTGGACGTCATTTGAATACACGTAAAAAATATGTCTGTACAGTCTGTACAGACATATTTTTTACGTGTATCCAAATGACGTCCAAAACACTTTATTCTGTAAAAATTCCAGTTCCAATAAATCTTATAAATTATTTGGGAGATATTTTAAAAAAAAAAAAAAAAAAAAAAAATTTTTTTGGATCGGTCGCCAAAAACTGTCGCCGTAGAAGAGCTCAGCCTCTTTTGGTTGCCACTTGCCAGATTTCAGTGTACTACTCTAATTAAGAATAACACATGCTCGTGTGTGTAAATTATGCGGAGTAAAATAAAAATTTATAAAATTTAAAAGACTAAATAAAAAAATAAAATGAAAAGACAAAACAAAATATAATTAAAATTATAAAAAAAAGAGAGAAAAAAAATTAGTTCGATAAAAATTCACTGCTGACGTCAGTAGCTCAGTAGAGAGGCTTTATAACAAGAGATTAGTATCGGTGCCACACGTGATGCGTGTATAAATTATGCAGAGTAAAATAATTTTTTTATAAAATTTAGAGTATTAAGAAAAAATATAAAATAAATAAATTAATATTATGTTATTATTATAATTATAGAATTAAATAATTAATTAATTATACTGAACCTTCGAATCCGACATCTCCGAAGTCCGACCTAATATATTGCTACATACTCCCTCTGTTCTTAAAAGATTGTCGTTTTAGGAGAAAAAATTTGTTTCAAAAAATTTGTCGTTTACAACTTTCGAGAATAATAAATTATTTACTTTTCTATATTACCCCCACCTTCTCTTGTCCCAAGAAATTCTCTCTCTTGTATTAATAATTTTTAATTTCCCATAAAGGGGTAGTGATGTACTTTTAAATAAATTTTATTTGATAAATGACACTTCCTTAATCCATGTACCAAAATCTTAAACGATAATTTTTTTGAAATAGAGAGAGCCAAAACCTTAAATTATAATCTTTTAGAAACGGAGAGAGTATTACTTAAAGCCTTAAAATTAGGGGAGAGGAGACGAACCTGGTCCAACTTATGTCACATCTCTTAAAGTGTTTAAATAATTAGGCCATCAAATTTGACTGACACTAAATCATTACGTTATTATTAGATCCCTTTGTCACGCAAAAGTCTTCGGTCAATTTTTGTTATGGAAGTCGTTAGGGTTAAATGCTTTTTTAGTAATTGTATTATAGATCGACTTATAGATGGATAACTGAAATTTTTTTTTACAGTCAACTCACTGTACTCGACTTTGCTAATAAAAAGTTAAAAAATCCGTTAGAAACTTTGATTTTCAACGGAACGGTACACATCAGCGGCTGACTTGTCAGTTACAAAGCTGACGTGGCACGTTTGTGTGACGTGGCAGTGATTATGTGGATTTGTAGGGAAATTTTTATGAAAAAAATATTTTGAAGTATAATAAAAATTATAAAATTTAAAATATTTTAAAATTAAAATCTTTTCAAATTCGGACATTAAATTTATAATTGAGCAAATTTGGTGATAATTTTTTTTTCTTTTCTAACTAGGATAAATAAATTTGTACTTTCACATGGAAATAATTTTTGTCAAATAATTTTTAATTTAATCAAATAAGTTTTATTGTAATTTTGATTTTTTTAAATAAAAATAAAAAAATGCATTTTTTTAAAAGAAAATTAAAAAAAGCGCAACTTTTTTAAAAGCTGTGTTTATATTTTTTTTAATAAAAAAGATGCGTTTTTTTTATTCTTATAAAAAATTTTGCGTTTTTTAAATAAAAATAAAATATATTTTATTTAAAAAAGTTGCGTTTTTTTATTTTAAAAAAAATTCATTTTTTTTATTTTTATTAAAAAAAATAAAATTACAATAAAACTTATTTGATAAAATTAAAAATTATTTGACAAAAAATATTTGCATGTGAAAGTACAAATTTATTTATCCTAGTTAGAAAAGAAAAAAAAAATTATCACCAAATTGACTCAATTATAAATTTAATGTCCGAATTTGAAAATATTTTAATTTTAAAATATTTTTAATTTTATAATTTTTATAATTTATATTATACTTTAAATAATTTTTTCATTTTCTTCATAAAAATTTCCCTACAAATCCACATAATCACTGCCACGTCACACAAAGGCGCCACGTCAGCTTTGTAACGAACAAGTCAGCCACTGATGTGTACCATTCCGTTGAAAGTCAAAGTTTCTAACGGGTTTTTTAACTTTTTGTTAGCAAAGTCGAGTACAGTGAGTTGACTGTAAGAAAAAAAGTTCAGTTATCCATCTGTAAGTCGACATATAGTACAATTACTGAAAAAACATTTAACTCGAAGTCGTTATCATGAAATTAACTTTACTCAATTAATCAATATAATATTGACATGCATGCGGGAGCTGGTCTCATTGTGCATGTCAACTTTATATTGATTAATTGACCAACTTACTATAAAATTAATTTCATGGTAACCGGATCCTACAATACTAATAGTTGTTTGGTACCAAAATTAGAGATATAATTTAATTTTTAAGGCCAGACAATATATTAAATTTTAAATTGATGTGAATTTGTTTAATTTTAGTTAATACAATTATTATAATTGTATAGTATATAATAAAAATTATTAATCACAAAATTTATTTCATTCTAAATTTTTATAATTCATACTAATTTTAAAGTTTAATATGACATTATTTAACCTCAAAAATCAAATTAAAGTTTCCCAATTTGGGTCACTCTAATCACACATTTTATGGGGGCATTAATCAAATCCCTAAGGCTATCGACGCTTTCTATTTATTTCTGCTAGGTTTAAATATATTTCAAATATATCCCTAAGGTTATTACATTTTTTTCATTTCGATGATTCACCTTTCAGTTTTGTCAATTAAATGAGTAAACTATTAACTTTTTTTTTTACTTTTATCCAAATTCACTTGACACGTCAAAAATTGATGACGTGTTCTCCTTAGTATGGCCATAGGAAACTGATGTGTATTTAAATAACAATATTTTCATCAATTTATTAGTTTAAATTATTTGGGTAAGGGTAAATTTGGTAGTACAATTGTACACACTTTGAAGACACTTGCACCAAAAAAGAGTAAAAAAATAATAATTGGAGGACCAAAAATTAACATAGTGGTAAATGCAAAATATCAAAATTTAGTTTCTTTCTAGCCCCTTTTACACTTACAAAAAAAGAAGAAGAATGATTTCATGAAATTATGTAAAAGAGATTGGAATAGTTTTGGTACTTGTTTATAAAAATTGTTATATCACCTTAAAAAATGCATCAACATTAAAAGTTGGAGTCTAGATGGCTAGAACTAGGCTTAAAACACTTTAAATCTTCAAGTTTTTTCAATTTTATAATTTAAATTTTAATATTTTGATTTTAGTACATTAAATCTTAATATTTAATTATAAGATTTAATGTCTTAAAATTAAAATATTAAGATTCAAGTTCTAATATGCTAAAAATTTAAAATATAAATAAAGTGTATTTAAACCTCTTGAAGTACTCTATGCATTAACTTATTAAATGTTTCAAAACTAAAGATAAATTTTAAAATAACGAAATTTAAAGTAAATAGTATTTTTAAATATTAAAAAATATAATAATTATGGTATAATATTACTCAGTTAATTAATAATAATTACAAAAAATAATAAATTTCATATTACTTGATAATTGAAAAATAAAAATATATTTTTAATTTATAATAAAGGGGTATGATTAAAGATTCTAAAATCAAACATAAACTAATCCCTAATGGCAAGTTGAGCCACCAGGCCATTAAAGTCTTAAACTGGTCATTATAGTCTAGTCTAGTTTGACTTCTTGTCATTCAAAACCAATCATGCCTCATTATAGTTGAGTCTAGTTTGACTTCTTTTCATTCAAAACCAATCATGTCCACAACAACGCCGTTCCTAAGCACGTGCCGAGCGCTCATCGTCTTGGGTTGCCAATAAGGCGATTCTAATTTTTTTTTTGGTAAAATTAATGATTTAGTCATCAAGTTGGCACATTTTATTGAATATCTGATTAAAATTTTAATTTGTCAACAGAGTCGGCCTTGGCCCAGGGCTATCGGGGCTATTGCCCTGGGCCCAAAGCTGAGTGGGGCACAAAAATTTTTAGGGTTCTTTACACTAATATACAACATTTAGAAAGTAATTACAAAAATAAAACATACACAAAATAATTACAAAAATAAAACATAAGCAATATAACGCGCCTAAAATCACGTGTCATTATCCAGTCAGTTATCCAATTTCATAATTGAAATTAACCGTCCCTAAAATCATGCAACTTTGAAATCTGAACAACAGATCAACGGCAGAGAAGACAAAAAAACGAAACCGAAGCCTCCTGTCGCGACTAAACTCGTAATCGGAGAAGACGAAAATACTGCAGTGATTGTTGCATACAAGATCGACGTTTCCCTTTCGACTCACAGCAATTTCATGTTCAATTTCGGTAACATTTAAGATCGGAGAAGACGAAATAGAATACAAAATCATCATCAACTTCAAGTTCAGTAACCAAAAATAATATCACAGCAACTTCGATACAAATCTGAACTCTGAGGTATGTGAGTTTAAAGTTCGTATGCATATAGTTACCTATGGTTACTATGGTATTCGTATGTATATTGGTTACCTTTATTAAGTTTTTCACAATTAAAATGGTTACTACAAATTCTTATAGCATTTGGTTGATTAATTCATATGTTTTAGATTATGGTTACTAAATAAATATAAACTGTTCACTAACTGTTTATTTGATTAATTTATAATTTTCAAACGAGTTCTACTGAATTTTTATATTAATGGTTACTCATCATAAACATTGGTTACTGTCTTATGCAACTATTGGTTACTGTCTATTGTTATTTTGGTTACTGTATAACATTATATTGTTCAGTGCTGTCTTGGTTACTGTCTAATGATATCTTGGTTACTGTATGACAATATGTTGGTTACTGTCTAATGCTATCTTGGTTACTTTGTAATATTATAGTGTCTAATGTTGTCTTGGTTACTGTATGAAGCTATGTTGGTTACTGTCTACTGATGTTTTGGTTACTTTGTAACATTATAATATCTAATGATAAACTAGTTACTGTCTAATGCTTCTTAGGTTACTATGTAACAATATATTGGTTACTGGTTCATGATGATTTGATTACTGGGTAACTTTATTGTGGTTACTGCATATTGCTGATCTGGTTGCTGTTTAAAATTATAATGGTTACTGTATAATATTACTGAACAATACTGAATTGGTTAATGAAAAATGATGAATTAGTTACTGACTAATATTGACTTTGATATATTGGTTACTAACTAATTCTGATTTATATTATTATATATTTGAGGTTACTCATTGACTACATTGTATTGGTTACTGTCTAATATTGAGGTGTATCAATATAAAAATTATATGTATATATTTACCTATGGTTACTACAAATTCCTATGGTTATATATGGTTACTGAATAATTAAATGTATATAGTTACCTATGTATGAACAATTATATGTATATGTTTACTGACTAATGCTGAGTTGGTTACTGTTTAACATTATTTTGGTTACTGAATAATACTGATTTGGATACTATAAAAATATAATGGATACTCATTAATGCTGAACTGGTTACTGCATTAATCTAATTATACTTATACTTATATTTTTATATTAATGGTTACTTGTTAACTACATTGGTTATATTAATGTTTACTTGTCTAATATGTATTTAGATACTGTAAGGTGTTTATTTGGTTACTGTATAATGTTATTGTAGTTTATAATTATTTTTTTTATATTGGTGGTTACTTATTAACTACATTAGTTACCTTTATACAACTGTTAATTTGATTATATATATTGGTTACCTTTATACAACTGTTAATGCTGACTTGGTTACTTTGTAAAATTATAGTGCTGACTTGGTTACTAACTAATGATGATTTGGTTACTGACTAATGCAAACTTAATTACTGTAATGATTAATTGGTTACTGTAATATTGGTTGTTGAAGCATATTAATGTACACTTCTACTTATGTTTTTTATATTAATGGTTACTTGTTAGCTACATTGGTTACATTCTTACAAAAGTTTGCCTTTAGTTGGTAACAAACAAATTATACTAGTTGTTTTTACTATAAAAATGCAATGCAGAATGTATTATCTTGTGTATACTAAGTAAATATATGTTGGTTACTGTCTAATTTGGATTTGGTTAGTATATAATGCTGACTTGGTTACTGTGCAATATTATCATGGTTACTGCATTATATTACTGTGTTTTATAGTGATTATATGGTTACTGATTAACTACATTGGTAGGTACCTTCATACATCTGTTAGTCTTTAATTTGTAACAAAGTCATTACTGATTATTTTGGTTGTAAAAAGAATTTAAAAATATTTTTTTATAATCTTGGCTACTAATTACATATATCTTGGTTACTGTATAATATGTATTTAGATACTGTAAGGTGTTTATTTGGTTACTCTATACTATTATTCAGTTTTATAATTGTTTCTTTTATATTGGTGGTTACTCTCATACAACTGCTAATCTGATTATATATATTGGTTGTTGTATACTATTTAATTGGTTACAGTATACTGTTTATTTGGTTGCAGTGACAATTTGGCAATTTTCTGTCAAGTTTGGAGTGTCGGATTTTGGCGTTTTCAGAGCCTAATTTCATTGGAAACGGGTCAACGATCAAAAGTCACTAGCTTTACTGGTGAACTGCATGGTTTTTTGGTCGAATTCCATCATTTAGGCCTTCAAATTTGCATGTAAAAATT
Organism: Panax japonicus; assembly: GCA_020205505.1. Classification (NCBI taxonomy): domain Eukaryota; kingdom Viridiplantae; phylum Streptophyta; class Magnoliopsida; order Apiales; family Araliaceae; genus Panax; species Panax japonicus. Next base: position 8,106,739 of record CM035107.1, on the reverse strand, counting down.
TAGTTTATTTTCTGGTTACTAATATTATGTAATTTGGTTACTGTCTAATATTGATTTGGTTACTTTATAATATTTATTCAGTTGTTGGACAATGGAGACTGACAGTAAACAATAAAACAAATCTAATTATTTACAGGAATATATAATTGTTTACTGTTAGTAACCATTAACCACATGGTTGGTAACATTTTTGATGGTGTATAGTAACCAAAATTGATGTTGATTAATATTTTTATTTTTGATTCCATCATGAGTTATCAATATAAAGTAAACATATACAAGCTTTATAGCAGTCTTGATACAAGCTTATAACAATCTTGATACAAGCTTATAATTATCTGGTTACTAACAAGCTTGTAGATAAATAGGACACTCACACATGTACATTTAACAATTAATGTTTGTCCTGATACAAGCTTGTAACTATCTGGTTACTAATAACAGTAACCATAATGTAACATAATAAAACAGTAACCATATAATTATATGATAGTAACCAGAACATGTTTTAATGGTAGCCAAAATAGAAACATCATGTAATGAAACTCAGTTTAAGCAATCCATGTATACTATAACCATAATGTAACATAATAAAACAGTAACCATATAATTATATGATAGTAACCAGAACATGTTTTAATGGTAGCCAAAATAGAAACATCATGTAATGAAACTCAGTTTAAGCAATCCATGTATACTATAACCATAATGTAACATAATAAAACAGTAACCATATAATTATATGATAGTAACCATAACAGGTTTTAATGGTAACCAAAACAGAAACATCATGTAATGAAACCCAGTTTAGGCAATCCATGTATACTAAACAATTACATATTAACCAGAATAAAAAAATAAAAGTATCTGAAATTCCACATTGAGGACACAATAATAGTAGCAAAACCATAAGTTAACAGTAACCAAAACATAATAAAGAAGTAACCAAATAGTTATATAAAAGTAACCAGAACATGTAAGATGTGTTTGTGGAAATGGAAGTAGAAATAGAATAACATAAACCTTGTAGAATATATTTGAAGGAATTTACAAAAATAATACATCAATGTATACTAAGCAAATACATGGTTTATTATGACTTGGGTTTATTATTTACAAAAATAATACATCCACAAACTAATGATGCCTTAAACTTCTTCAACTGTCTTGGGTTCAATTTCTTGGTAATAATGTCGGGGACTTCCATGTCACGCCAATATATAACTTTTCCAATGAATTTTCTATTGCATTCCCCATAGTAAAGATTCCATAACTGCAAATAAAAAAAATCAGATTTACAGTCATTAGTAACCAGATATAAACAATATTTATATCATAAACAGTTTACCAAACAAATACATTGTAACCAAAATAACATATAAAAGTAACCAAAATCTCAATTGAGGGAAAAATAATGGTATCCAAATCATAAGCTAACAGTAACAAAAAATATACTAATGAAGTAACCAAACAGTTATATGTTAGTAACCAAAATATATATTAATGGTAACCAATACATAAACAACATATAGACCAAATAAAATTTAGTCAACCCATATATTAAGCAAATATATTGTAACCAGAACAACAAAAAACAGTAAACAAAATCCCAACTCAAGGAAACAAAAATGGAATCCAAATCAGAAACTAACAGTAACCAAAAACATACTAAATAAGTAACCAAATATTTATATGATAGTAACCAAAATATATTTTAATGGTAACCAATACATATACAACATGTACACCAAAATCAGTTTAGTCAACCATGTATACTAAGCAAATAAATGGTAACCATAACAACATAAAAAAGTAATCAAAATATCAAATCAAGGTAACAAACATGGTATTCGACTTCTTCTTCATGACTGCTCTCATTCTCTAGAAAAGACTTCTGCATTATGTATGAACCTGTGGGAGGAAGAGAAATACCTTGGGATTAGTGAATAGAGAACCCATTAACCATAGGTATCATATCATAATATAACATTAACCATACCATAATAAAGCAGTGACCAAAAAATTATATTATATAATCTAATTGTAACCAAAATATAAACAATATGTAGTACAAACCATTTTATGTAGTAAACAAACAGTTATATATAATATTAACCAAAACATAATTTAATTTAAAGGTCACCAAAACAAAAATATGTATACCAAAAAATATACTAAAGAAGTAACCAAACAGTTATGTGATGGTAACCAAACCATGTTTTAATGGTAACCAACACATAAACAACATATAGACCAAACCCAGTTTAGTCAACCAACGTATACTAAGCAAATACATTGTAACAAAAACAATATATAAAAGTAACCAAAAACCCAATTGAAGGAAAAAGAATGGTATCCAAATCATAAGCTAAAAGTAACAAAAAAATATACTCACGAAGTAACCAAATAGTTATATGTTAGTAACCAAAACATATATTAATGGTAACCAATACATAAACAACATATAGACCAAACACAGTTTAGTCAACCCATATATATTAAGCAAATACATGGTAACCAGAACAACAAAAAATAGTAACCAGAATCCCAACTCAAGGAAATAAAAATAAAATCCAAATGAGAAACTAACAGTAACCAAAAACATACAAAAGAAGTAACCAACTATTTATATGATAGTGACCAAAACATGTAAAAATGGTAACCAATACATAAACAACATGTACACCAAAACCAGTTAAGTCAACCATGTATACTAAACAAATACATGGTAACCGTAACAACATAAAAAAGTAATCAAAATACCAAATTAAAGTAACAAAAATGGTATCCGAATCACAATCTAACAGTAACCAAAACATAATGCAGAAGTAACCAAACAGTTATATGATAGTATCTATTTTTTATTGCTTGACGTACCTACAACGTAAGCATTACATCAAGCCCCCAAAAATTGGTCTTGTGTCAGTATATGATGCAGAAGTAAAATGGCAAAATGAAGATGAGATAATCATGATCATTCAAAAGCAGACTATATATGTTAAGAGCCTAAACAATTTGAAAATAATTATCCACTTTAGCAAATATTATGTTGTTAAATGATGTCTATCATAAATAACCCAGTCATGGAGATAAAGAAAAAATCATTCAATAAAAAAATTAACATAAACAGAATGTGGTCAGAAGTACAGACTCATAGTATGACAACAGCACTTTAACCATGTACATACCAAAGCAAGAACTCCATCGTCTGAAGATGTAGATTCAATCCGTTGACGACGAGTGGCTTCAAGAGGAGAGAGAGAAGTAGTAAAGGCGGGGAGAGAGAAACCGAACGAGAATTAAGGGCGGAGAGAGAGAGACCGAACGAGAAAGGAATGTTTGAGGAAGATGGAAACTAATTTACCATGTCAACCCATTAATACTAATCCCTTAATTTAAGGACTCCTAATTGTATTAGTATTGTAAATAAATATGATAAAATGTCATATTTTTGTAATTATTTTATGGATGTATGATTATTGTAATTATTTTTAAAAATGTACTATAATATGTAATTAACCCAAATTTTTAATCTGACTCCTAGACTTCTACTCAAAACTCAATAGTCAGTCTTCATTTTTTAATTTCTTGCTTCGTTGTCTGTTGAACTCTTACTTTGCACTCTGTAGTCCTCACTCTTCACTTTTGTTCCAGTCTTTCTCTGCAAGCCAAGAGCAATCAAACAAAAAAAAAGCACTTCCAAAAAGCAAAATACAAAAAGAAGAAAATATAATCGTCTCAGACTCTCAAGGCAAGCTAATATCTTCTTTTCGCTTTTTGTTTATTTCAACTCTGTTTCTGCTATTCTGCAACTTAATAATTAAATAATTAATATTAATCATTTTTCTGTTTCTGCTGTTCTGCAACTCTGTTATACTCTATTGATTTATCCGTTAATTATTTTTTGTTAAAATAATTATTAGAACAAATTATAATTGGCTAAAATAATTTTTTGTTAAAATTATTAGAAAATTTGTGAAAATTATATTTTGTTAAAATTATTAGAACAAATTATTTTTTGCTAAAATTTTCTAATAACTTGAAATGGCGTTAATAAATTTTTTGTTAAAATTATTAGAAATGACGTTAAACCATTTTCTAATAATTTTTAATAGTATTTTCTAACCAAAGAATTTTATTAGAAAATATATTAAAAAATAGTCCTGATTTAAATGGAAGTGAAAAATATAAATTGCCGGTTGTGTTTGATTATCATTTATCCAAACAAGTAACTAAGTAAGCCTTGTCAGATCTTCTATTCTTCTTTTGGGGTTTGATGATGTGGATCTCACTTTGTCTTGCATACTGAACTAATTTAGTAATTTCAGGTGTAATTTTAGTATATCATTTTCACACTACATAATTACATCTTTGGCCTACAGGCCTATTTTTATCATTTATGATTTTATTTGTTTGAATTTTCTCCTATTTTGTAAATTGTAATACATATAACATATTTGTGTTAACTTTTTCTTATTTATTATTTGTTTCAACAGAAAACTTGGCTGAGATTCTTATTCTTTATAATTGGAAGTGTCAAGTGGAAGAAAATATACTCAAAATCCAAGTTTTATTGTTCTTTGTTAATTAATTTTATTATTTTTTATTGTGTTGTGTTTATTATAAAAATTAAAAAATGTTTCATAAGAAACAACTTTCCGAAAATCTCAAGAGACAAAAAAAGAAAAAAGAAGAAGAAATTGCTCAAAGTTTAAGAGGATCTTTGAATAAATATTTTGTTAAACAACCCAATGCATCACTTGAAAATTTAGATGAAGATTTACCAAATGAATATGAACAACAAATTCAATTGGAAGAATTATTAGAAAATGAGAATGGTGTGAATGAAGAAATTGGTAATCTAGATGAAAATGAAAATAGTGATGAACCTTTCCTTGATGAAAATGAAAATATTGATGAACCTTGCCATGAAAATGAATGTCCCGAAATAAGATTTGATTTGAACATTTATGATCCACGAGTTTGGGATAATCTTGATGTAAAAATGAGAGATTTACTTGTATAAAAAGGTCCCCTAAGAGAAACTAATCTCAAATTTCCCATGGACGAACACAATAGACATTTTTCTTTAAATTATTATCTTCGCACGTTACCAAATGGGGAAACTAAGGATCGAAAATGGCTAGTGTACTCAAAGGAGTTGGATAACGTGTTTTGTTTCTGTTGTAAGTTGTTTAAAACAATGAATTCTAGAAGTCAGTTAACTAGTGAAGGAACTAGAGATTGGAAACATCTTGGTGAGAAGCTTAAACAACATGAAAGCAGTATTGAACACCTCACTAACTTGAGGTCTTGTGTTGAATTGCAAATCAGATTGAAAACAAATCAAACAATTTATACAGAATTATAAGAGTTAATCAAGAAAGATACACTACACTGGAAAAATGTTATTGTCAGAATCATCGCTGTTGTGAAATGTCTAGCTATACATAATTTGGCTTTTCGTGGAACAAATGAAAAAATTTATGAAGATGGTAATGGTAACTTTTTAGGCCTACTTGAAATGATTGCGGAGTTTGATCCAGTAATGCAACACCATTTTCGACTCATTAAAGATAAGAACATTCATTATCATTATCTTAGCCATAAAATTCAAAATGAGTTGATAGCTATTTTAGCATCAAATGTTAAACATGCAATCATTGAAAAAATAAAAGCATCTAAATATTTTTCAGTCATTCTTGATTGTACTCCTGATGCAAGTCACAAAGAACAAATGACTTTAATATTGAGGTGTGTAGATGTTTCAAGTACTCCAATAAATATAGAAGAGTACTTTTTAGAGTTTCTGAATGTGGAAGATACATCTGGATTAGGAATTTTTAATGAATTGCAAAATGTAATGGAGTCCCTTACACTTAATATTGATGATGTGAGGGGACAAGGTTATGATAATGGCTCTAATATGAAAGGAAAAAATCTAGGTGTACAAAAAAGATTACTTGATATAAATCCTAGAGCATTTTACATGCCATGTGGTTCTCATTGTCTCAACTTAATAGTTTGTAATATGGCCAAGTCATGTGTTAAAGCAAAATCTTTTTTTGGAGCATGTCAATGTATATATACGGTATTCTCTAATTCAACAAAGCGATGGAATGTGTTACTTGATTACATAGATGGTTTGACTTTGAAATCATTGTCAACTACACGTTGGGAAAGTCACATTGAAAGTGTCAAAGCAATAAAATCTCAAGCTTCACAAATCAGAGAAGCTTTATTTAAATTAGCAGAAATTAGTGAAGATGCCAAATTGAGTAGGGATGCTCAAAGTGTAGCATTAGGAGAGCTTTCAAGTTTGGCATGAAATTTTGCATAAGATTAACTTAGTTAGTAAAAAGTTACAATCTGAAGACATGCGTCTTGATGCTGCTGTACGAAAATTAGAAGGACTTGTTTTATTTTTTGAAAACTATATAATAAATGGGTTTGTTTCAGCCATGATTGATGCTAAAGAAATTTCCCTTGATATGGGAATTGAGCCTGTATTTCCAAAAAAGCGTCAAATTTGTAGAAAAAGGCATTTTGATGAGGTTTCCAATAATGATAGGGAACAATAATCAGCTGAAGAATCATTTAGAACTGATTATTTTCTTGTTATAGTGGATATTGCTCTTAGTGAATTGAAGAGTAGGTTTGAACAATTGCATTGTTTTGAATCAATTTTTGGGTTCTTATTTGATGCTGCAAAGTTGACTTCGTTTGATGATAATGAATTGAAAAGTTCTTGTGTGAATCTTGAAAATGCTTTAAAACATGGTGATGTTTCTGATGTTGATGCAAGAGACTTATTTTCAGAATTACAGGTGTTGCAAGTGATGTTACCAAAAGAAGCATATGAAACAGATAAACCATGGACATCCATTAAAATTCTTGAGTTTGTAAAGAGTGTGGATATGTTTCCTAATGTAATGGTTGCTTATATGGTATTATTAACTATACCTGTAACTGTAGCATCTGCTGAAAGAAGTTTTTCTAAATTAAAATTATTGAAATCTTACTTGCGGACCACCATGACTCAAGATAGGCTAAATGGATTAGCGATATTATGCATCGAAAAGGATATGTTAGAAAATATTAAATATGATAGTATAATTGATGATTTTGCATCTAAAAGTGCAACAAAAAGACATTTTAAATGATGTTTTGTGGTTCAAAATTCATTGCTATTTTTTTTGTAGGTACATGTGATGATTCTTTGCTTCGATTAATTGTGGAGGATGAAAAGAAGATTGATCAAATCAAGAAATGCTTATGAAGATTCGGGAGGAAGCATATACACTCAAATATGTAAGTTTTATTTTTTAATGCAATGATTACAATCTGGGGTACTCTTTTTCCTTCGTTTGGAGTTTTGTCCCATTGGGTTTTTCCCAAACAAGGTTTTAATGAGGCCCCAAAGTGTTCTTCCTTATCTTTTGTAAATTCTTATAATTTTAATAAAATTAATTAGTTGATAATTTATTTATTTTTTGTTTAAATTGTATAAAGGGGCACACTTGATAAAATTTGCCCCGAGCCTTGAAAAACTCAGGACCGGCTTTGTTTGTCAAATTAACTAATTGAATTAATTAAAATTTTCAAATTGGATCACTCTCTTAAAAAAAATAGACAGACGTTAACTTTTTATCTACGTGGCGCTGAAAAAATATATAAAAATAAAAATATTATATGCGGCAAAAAAATAAATAAAAAACTTCAACCCTGACTTTCTACATCAACAAAATAATAATATACAATCAATTAAAATTTCTACATCAACAAAATAATAATATACAATCAATTAAAATTTTAATTCATTATATCAATCAGATTACATACGGAAGAACATATCTAAAAAAATCTTCATCTTCCCATCACTTTCTCTCTCTACCAAGAAATACCCCTAATTTTACTGAACCAAAATCCAAATCAGCAGTAAACTTAAATCCGAAATCTCTCACAGACCCACCCTCCCGTGGCCACCACCCTCTGCCGCCTAAACCCCCCCTTCACCACCGTTGCCGCCTCCTAGCCATCCACATCCTTCCACCCTCCTCGAAGAACAGATCTAAAAATGATGGGAATTGAATATATTTTTTGGAAGAACATATCTAAAAAAATGGAAACAGAAGCCAGCTGGAACAGCCTCGGCAAGGACAGATTGTGTAAAATCAAAAACATAAAACCACCGCTGGGAGCGTCGGTAAGCGGCCTTCCTGACGCCGATAAGCGTTGTTGTTGTCAGTGGTGATGGAACCCCTTGGACGAAAAATGATTTTCGTGGATTGATGAGGATGAGCTCAACCTTTGTTGATGATTGGGAATTTCTATAATAATCTCTTATATATGTCGTTAATTTCGATTTTGATGATGATTAATTTTGATTTGATTTATCTTGATAAATAAATTTGATTTAATTAATGAAAAAATACTTTATTTTTATTAATTTTTTTTTGTTTTATTATGTTTTGTCATTTTTAAAACTTTAAAATGTTAAAAATGAGTTTAAAATAATTTTTTTATTTTTATTTTCATATCATTGTTGCTGATTGGCCTCCTCATTTTTTATGTTATTTCCTTTTTTTGCTTGCACGTATGAAAAATCTTGAACCAATTTGACAGACGTTAGTCAAATTTAACAGAATGATTCAATTTGAAAATTTTAATTAGTTCAATTAGTTAACTAGATACAAACTCGAGCTTTGCGGCGGGATTATTCATTTTGTTAATAATAAATTTATACATACAATTAATAAATTAAAATATAATAAGAAGATGGTAGATTGTTGTGCGATTATCAAATTTTAATAGCATATGTTATATAGTGTTGCATAAAAATTTTATGTGCAAATACATATCCAAGTATATAATTAATCTGATCACTAAATCCTAGAACATTACATAACAGTTGTGTGTGTGTGTATATATATATATATATATATATATATATTAATGTCTTGATAAAAATGTTTATAATGTAACCAATATGGTTAAAAATGTGTAACTCTTTCATTCTAAAGCACTAACAAATATTTAGAAAGTGTCATGCACAATGCCATCGAATTGTTATATTGATATAATTGCTAGTGGTATATTTGAAGTCTGTTACACATTACACAAACCTCACCAAGCCTCAAATATCTAACACATGTACTTGATGCATTTTGAAGAGTCCATGTCTCGTATACGCTTACTTGCACCAGAATTCTAACATCCAAATGAAAGGAAAAACAGCGAAAGAATGTCTCAGTTCCGGTCCTCAGACATGAAGGGAAAGCACATGTTACATGCGAAAATTGAAAAGCACGAGAATTAATAATTATGTTGGATCTTCATGTCAAACAAACACAATGTCCAAAAACATAGCAGTATAGCACCATGTCATACATAACACAATGTTATAGTTAAAGAACGAATACATTGCCTCATTAGTTTTTTTTTGTTATCAATTTTTGACAATTGTATAAGCACTCACAATATTATCATAATGCAAAAAAATATATTAATGATGACGAAAATGATTTACCGGATGCTAGTACTTAAGAAACCATGCAAAGCCACAATCCATATAATAGAATGTAATAAATGAAGAAGCCACAAATATAAACACCGTGGGATATAGTCCACAAAATGAAGCCATAGTCCCTCCCATTGAATGCACTATCCCATAATCTGAAGGTCTTCATATAACTCCTTTGCACTTTCAACAATATTTAGAATTGTAGGGCGCAAAATTTTGTTGTGCTAAGCAGAATAAAATCCATGATGCACCTGAAATAATGCAAGAAGCATGCCAACAAAAATTTAACTCTGCCAAGAACTGCATACACCAAATTCATTGTCACATTACCATTGAACCATAGGTACCAGGATTATCACATTTAAGCTTCTTCCAGTTTAGGTCTTCAATCCATTTATATTTATTGAATGTGCAATATATTCACACAAACAAAAATTAGCACTTAAATGATCTTTTTAACAGTCGTTGCAATCTTATAAGTATTTGTGACAGGAATCTGGACAATAGTGAAATATAACAATTTAGACATACTTAATAGTTGATTTCAACATTGCATAAACTATCAACCAAATAAATAATTATCTTTCCACAACTCTTTTATAGAAAATTGTATTGTCCGAGATAAAAAAAGTCTCATACTTAGCTAAAAATTCATGTGTTTGTCGGATTGAAAACTAACAGAACATAAAGGAATTTAGCTCCTATATTAAATAAAAATGAAAAGAATTAGAGTAAAACACATATGAAATGGATTTACATAGAATTTCAAATAATGTCATCCAAAAAGTAAAAGACAAACCTATTAAACTCTTATTTAAAAGTTTTTCAATGGTTATACATGAATGTATATACACAGACAAAAAAATGAATATACATAAACTCTACTCAGTACATGTATTAACAAAATTTCGAGTTGAAGGTATAATAAAAATTAAACAATTTTGTTGGGGGTAGTGTTGAGAGTTTGTCAGTTTATTTTTGTCTTTGCAACTGGAATTTGACTCGATCGAGATAGCTTTGTAAATGCAAATCATAAATTTACCTAAAAAGATTCAAATAGATTATAGTAAAATTTTTATGAGATATAATAATAAAATAATCAGAGTTTACACTAATAATGAGCAGCAAAAAGATAATAGCCAGAAATAGTCAAACCTTTATACATTAAATTGTGAAAAACTTTCTTGAAAACTACATTCTTTATAGTATTGTATGTTTATTCATCTTTTTCACAAATTAGTATTTTTACTCCACTCTTGCTTGTAACTCTTGATACTGCTACATACAATTGGTCATGGCTAAAAACTGGACGTGACAGATACAGTCCAACATGTGAGAGAGATTGCCCTTGACTCTTATTAATTGTCATGAAAAAGCAAACAACCAAAGGAAATTATCTTTGTTGGAATTTAAAAGGTACGTAATCTAATGTTTGACGGTGTTAAGACCAAACAAGGTATAAAAACTTTGTGTCCAAAATTGCTGATTGAAATTACTTTTGCTTCTATCAGATATTTTTCCAATTGAGTTACTATTAATCTCGTGACATTTCACAAACCAAATCACTAATCTATATTTCGGAGCAACATTACAGGAACCCCAATCTTCAACGTTATCTTGTGGTTTGACATTCTAGAAGATGTAATGCTATTAAAAAATTATAGGGTGTAAATGCCTTCATAGCTGTTTGAGTTTTCATCAACTTTACATAGGACATCTTAGATATGGTATTGAGTCGCCAGATACATGGTACAGAATTCAAATACAACTTAATAATACAACTGTTGTGTACAATACGACAAAACATAAACTGTGAGTTTGAATACAAATATTGTCTACTAGAGAGTATACAAACTCAAAAAGAGTTCTCATTATAATTATTATCACACTATTTCACAGAATAGTGAGGACTACTAATGCACCATCTAGGACCATCACTCCGTTCCCCGACTCGTCCCAGCTATATTCTCATTTCCTGAAGAGAACAGTGAAAGAAAGGGTGAGCTCAACTAGCCCAATAAGAAATATTATGACTAAGATAATGCAGAATAAATTATCATTAGCCTTAAACAGTGTTAAACTGATACAATATAACAAACATCAAGTTTAACTGCAGCGGAACAAGTAATCCATTAAAAGAGTCAAGTAGAGAATAAAATCTACTATCTTTTATGATTTAAAAGGTTTTTCATCACTTTTATCGATGAGACTAAGCTTAATAAATAATCCACATCATCGAATCACCCCTGCACTACGGCCAATGATATTCTTTAGTATCATGACCACAATTATCCATGCACTACGGGCCAAAAATATTTGTGTATTCATTAATAGTCATGATCATGCCAACAACTGTCCATCAATGCACTACGGGCCAATGAGGACTTTTACCACATCATTTGTAACATTACGGTCATGATTACACCGAATAATCCTTGGTCATAATCATACCAAGTCCATCTATGCACTACAAGCTACAAATGACTTTCAAAAAAATATAAACATGAGGATGATGACAATGATATAAGAATTCAATAAAACAAGTTCAAGAATTAATTTATACAGGAACTAATAATGTCTAAATTGTCAACATGATACTGCTTTGTAGAGTAAAATTCAAGAATGCTTAGAAGAATATTTCCATGAAAAGATATTGGATGAAGCACAAATATCAAGGATATTCCACTAATTTCATGGAGTATAGAAGTCAAAACTTTAACCAACTGAGTATAATAAAGAATGGAATAACAAAAGAAATCACCATGCATACGGTACTTCGCATAGACATGTTATTCCAACAGAATACTAAATAACGGAACCAGGTCAGGCGAAATTCACACCGACAGGATGTTCCAACAGAATAATAAAGAATGAAATAACAACAGAAATCACCATGCATGCGGTACTTCACATAGACATGTTATTCCAACAGAATACTAATAAGGACGAAATCAGGTCCAGCGTAAAACGCACAGACAGGATATTCTAACAGAATAATAAAGACAGAATCAGGTCCGACGTAAAACGCACAGACATGATATTCCAACAAAATAATAAAGACGGAATAATAGAAGAATGTCACCAAGTATAGGGTTGTCCGCGTATACAGGTTATTCCAACAGAATAATAAATAATTGAATAACATAAGTTCTCTTCATGAATACAAAAAAATAACACCCCTTACGAGTACAACAAGTAATATTCCCTACCTTAAGAAGAAGAGTACTGGATATATAAGTAGTGAAGTAGCAGAATACTTTCTTCTTTATCTCTATAGTTTATCTCTCTAGAGTTTCAGTGAATTCGTAAGAAAATAATGAAGGAATGAGCTTCTATTTATAGAAAAATAGACTGTATAGTAACTAACTCATGAATGGTCTAGATTGATTTATTTTAATCTGACGATCCATATTTAAAGCAAAATCTTTTAAATAAAATATAATATATTCTATTTATAATCTAATAAAACGAATAACGTTATAAAATTTTTTACTATACAAATACTATGCAGGCACTATGCAAACACTATGCATAATAAAATATAATATATTCTAATTATTGTCTAATAAAATAGGTAACTTTATAAAAGTATTCTATTTTATATAAAAAGATTTTACTATGCAAAATACTATGCAGACACTATGCAACACTATGCATAATAGAATATAATATATATTCTATTTATAGAATAACTTTATAAAAGTATTCTGTTTTATATAAAAGATTTTTTGTATTATTACATTAATAATACCAACAAAACTAAGTGACTTATCACGTAAGCATCAATAATTAATATCGTGTGCTACTATGTAACCACGTGTATTACTGTACTTTTAACACCGGGTGTTTCAACAGTTAACGGTAAAACTTCCGCCGTTATTTTCATAAAGTATTTTTATCGTTTTCTCAATCCTACAATAATTCCGTTGTGGGGTCCACCAATGATTGTGCCGTTGTACGAATATTTCCCGACCAATCGAATATTATATTACAAATTGCGTACTTTGCAAAATTTATAAATATTACCCACAACTATAACATTATATCAATTTCACTCCATAATATTCAAAAATAATATTTATAGAAATTCATCTTTATTCAAAAAGTTGGGGTTTTACAACCTCCCCTTCTTATGAAATTTCATCCTCGAAATTAGGGTACGTACCTGATATATCGAAGAGGTAAGGATACCTTGATTTCATTTTAGATTCTAACTCCCAAGTCATTTCCTCAACATTGTGGTTTCTCCACAAAACTTTGACTTGAGGTATAACCTTGGAGCGTAGAATATGTTCCTTCTTATCCAAGATTTGAACAGGAACCTCTTCATATGTCAAATCTTCCACTATTTCGTTCGGTTCTAACTCAATAATGTGGTTCGGTTCTTCCACATATTTACGTAACATGAATATGTGAAAAATATTATGAACACGAGACATACTTGGCGGTAAAGCTAGTCTATAGGTCACAGTTTCTACTCGATCGAGGATTAAAAATGGGCCGATGAATTGAGTGTTGAGCTTCCCTCTCTTTCCAAATCTCATAACTCCTTTCCACGGAGCAACTCGTAATAACACATGATCTCCTATATCAAATTCCACGTCCTTTCGATGAAGATCAGCATAACTCTTTTGTCGATCTTGTGAGGTCTTTATACGTTGTCAGATTGTTTGAATCTTTTTCGTAGTCATACGTACCAACTCCGGTCCCAACAATGTTGCTTCAGCCACCTCATCCTTGCATACTGGAGAACGACACATTCTTCCATATAACGCCTCGAATGGAGCCATGCCAATACTTGCTTGATAATTGTTATTGTAGGAAAACTCCACCAACGGTAAGAACTTGTCCCAACTTCCCTTGAAGTCAAGGACACATAGTCTTAATAAATCTTCAAGAGTTTGAATAGTCCTCTCTAAGTGTCCGTCCGTCGAAGGATGATATGCCGAACTAAATCTTAAATCCGTGCCCATAGTTTTTTGTAAACTAACCCAAAATCGTGAAGTGAATCTTAGGTCTCGATCAGAAACTATGGATACTGGTATACCATGCAGTCTTACAATCTCATTTATGTACATACAAGCAAGACGTTCAAGTGTATAAGTTTCTCGTATTGGTAAGAAATGAGCAGATTTGGTCAATCTATCAACAATGACCCAAATTGCATCAATGCCTTGAGAAACCTTGGGAAGACCGGTAACGAAATCCATGATAATGTGCTCCCATTTCCATTCTAGAATTTCAAGTGGTTGCAATGGACCTTTTGGTACTTGATGCTCCGCCTTGACTCGTTGACAAGTTAGACACCTTGAGATAAACAGCGCTATCTCTCTCTTCATATTGCTCCACCAAAATGTATGAAAAAGGTCACGATACATTTTGGTACTCCAAGGATGGATTGCAAACGGTGTGTTGTGCGCCTCCATCATGATTTTATACTTTAACTCATGATCGTTAGGAACACAAAGTCTGGAGTTGACTCGAAGTATTCCTTTATCATCGATTCTTGCTTCTGGCATCGCACCTTCTTGCACTTTCTTCTTCATACGCATCAGTTCCGGATCTGTAACTTGAGCAGCTTTAATTTTATCAATTAAAGTCGGTTCTACTAGTATATTTGCCATCATCACGTGGGTCCCTGGAGTCTTTATCTCTATCTCCATCCTTTGCAAGTCATACAAAATGGGCCTTTGCGTTGACAATATTGCACTCGTACCCGTATATGATCTTCTACTCAATGCGTCAGCTACCACGTTCGCTTTTCTAGGATGGTATGATCATAATCTTTCAAAAGTTTACGCCAACGTCATTTTCGCATGTTGAGTTCCTTTTGAATGAAGAAATATTTGAGGCTTATATGATCCGTAAAGATCTCCACTTTCTCCCCATACAAGTAATGCCTCCAAATCTTTAGTGCGAAGACAACATCTGCCAATTCTAGATTATGAGTAGGATAATTCCTCTCATATTCTTTGAGTTGTCGTGAGGCATAGGCTATGACTTTCCCATGTTGCATGAGAACACATCCTAACCCATTGCCCGTAGCATCACTGTAGATGACAAATCCCTCCAAACCAGATGGTATTGTCAGTACAGGTGCTGAAATGAGTCTCCTCTTGAGTTCTTGAAAACCCTTCTCACATTCCTCGCTCCAACCGAACTTTGTATCTTTCCAAGTCAGCTGAGTTAGTGGAGTAGCGATTTGAGAAAACCCTTATACGAATCTCCGATAATAACCAGCTAAGACGAGAAAGCTACGTACTTCGGTCACTGATTTAGGTTGCTCCTAGCTTTGAATAACTTCAATCTTTGTTGGGTCAACAGATATTCCATGACTTGATACCACGTGCCCAAGGAATGCTACTTCCTCAAGCCAGAACTCGCATTTCTTTAACTTGGCATAAAGCTTGTATTCACGAAGCTTTTGGAGTATCAGCCTTAAGTGTTTCTCATGATCTTCACGACTTTTGGAATAAATAAGGATGTCATCAATAAAGACAACCACAAAGTGATCCAAATATTCCTTGAATACTCGGTTCATCATATCCATAAAGACAGCAGGAGCATTAGTCAATCCAAAGGACATGACTAGGAATTCATAATGCCCGTACCGAGTTCTGAAAGCCGTCTTTGGAATGTCATCGGTTCTAATCTTCAATTGGTGATATCCAGAACGAAGATCAATCTTTGAAAAGAATTTGGCTCCTTGCAACTGGTCAAACAGGTCATTAATACGTGGCAATGGGTACCTATTTTTGATGGTGACATGATTCAACTCCCGATAATCAATACAAAGTCGCATACTCCCATCTTTCTTTTTCACGAATAGAACAGGAGCACCCCAAGGAGAAGTACTAGGACGAATGAAACTGATGTCTAACAATTCCTGTAGTTGAGTCTTTAACTCCTGAAGTTCAATAGGAGCCATTCGATATGGGGATTTGGAAACAGGTTTTGTACCAGGTTCAAGGTCGATACAAAATTCAATTTCACGCTCTGGGGTTAGGCCAAGAAGTTCTTCAGGGAATACGTCAGGAAATTCATTAACAATAGAAATATCATTCAAAACTGACGTATTTTTGTTTAAATCCGTGACATGAGCTAAGAAATCTTGACATCCGTTTTCAATAAACGAATAGCTTTGTTTCTTGAGATGACAGTGATTAATTTTAATGGGTTGGTCGCTTGAATTCGTATAACAGATTGGTTAGGAATATGAAAGATAACAACCTTACGAAAATAATCAATTTTTGCATAATGAGTAGTTAACCAATCAATCCCTAGAATCACGTCAAATACAAGTATTTTTAATGAAATAATATCGACAGGTAATGTGAGGGTACCGATTTGAACCAAACAAGACTTATAAATAGTGGATGTAATGATGGTTTCTCCCAACGGAGTTTCTACAGATAAGTCAAAGTCTAATTTTTCTGGAATCAAATTTAATAGTTGAGCGCAAATAGGAGAAATAAAAGAATGGGTAGAACAGGTATCAAATAAGATATAGACTTCGCTAGAGTTTATGATAAGCTTACCCGTGATGACCTCATTCGGGTTCCTTACTTTCTGGGAGGTCACAACAAACGCTCTCCCTTGCACTACCGACTTTGACTTTTCTGGGACGGCATTTGGTGCCTCCACCCTGGCTGAACTTGTCTTCAGTGAATGACAAAATCGGGCTAAATGACATTCTCTTCCATAATTATAACATGCTTTGGACGGCATCGCGCAGTTTGGATTGATGTGTCCCTCCCCTCCGCATTTGAAGCATATGATAGGTGGTCGTTCTCCTTCCTTAACAATGGGTCCTGGTGCTGACGTCCTTCTATCATTGTTGAATCTCCTTTTCTTGAAATGTCCATTTTTATTGTCTTGGCCATGATTACCACCGAAGTGGTTACCATTTCTGGCGTGTTGATTCCCTCCACATTTGTTGTCACCATTTCTATGACTGATACCACTGGTATTTTCATGTTGCCGGCTACTTTCTCTTGGTTGCGTTGACTCATTATCGCGTTTCAATAACTGAGCCCTATCTACAACATCTGAGTACAAACACAATTAATGAGAAATAAGATATTGACGTATCTCCGGTTTCAAACCTCTTAAAAACATTCGCGTCATTCGCTCCTCATTATCGACCAAATGGGACGCAAACCGGGATAACTCCGCAAATTTAGTCTCGTATTACGACAAGGTCATATTGTTTTGTTCCAATTTAAGAAAATCCACTTCTTTCATGTGACGAATACTCCCGGGAAAGTACTTGTCGTTGAATAGCTCTTGGAACTTCTCTTAAGACATCTTGAGTGTGTCAGGCTGGGTACGTTTTACAGATTCCCACCAGTAATCTACCTCTTCATGCAACATGAAGGTGGCGATGGGAACCTTTTGCTCCTCGGAACATCCCAAGACATCAAATATCTTAGTGATCTGCTTTATCCATGCTTCCACCTTAAGAGGTTTTGGCTCTCCAATAAACTCTGGTGGTCCCAGCTCCTTGAATTGTTTAGCGGTGACAGTCCGAGAGTTTCCAGTGTTTCCACCTACATTTTGGATAGGAGCCGCTCTCTCCTGATGTTGCATGAATTGCATAAAGCCTCTGAACAATCCATCATTCATCATTTGGTCCGTGTTGTTGTTGGGATGAGGATTGTTGCCTTCCTGATGCACATTATCCTGATTATTGATATGTGGAGACTCAACGGTCTCTTGTGCTCCATTGCTATTCTCAACATTCTCGGATGTCATTTTCTGATACTGCCAAAAAAAAGGTTAATTAACATATAACATATTATCCCTATACTTTGACCGACCAATTAAATACCAAATAAACTTAGGTAGGTCATACTAGCGAAGGAATTCCCCGTCTCTCCCCTCCTAGTTCTAGTCTCACATTTTAGCCAAGGATCATATCTCTAAGCTTTGATAACAACTGCGACGCCCCCAAAATAGGTATACATCACCTATTTTGAGTCGCCAGATACATGGTACAGAATTCAAATACAACTTAATAATACAACTGTCGTGTACAATACGACAAAACATAAACTGTGAGTTTGAATACAAATATTGTCTACTAGAGAGTATACAAACTCAAAAAGAGTCCTCATTATAATTATTATCACACTATTTTATAGAATAGTGAGGACTACTAATGCACCATCTAGGACCATCACTCCGTTCCCCGACTCGTCCCAGCTATATTCTCATTTCCTGAAGAGAACAGTGAAAGAAAGGGTGAGCTCAACTAGCCCAGTAAGAAATATTATGACTAAGATAATGCAGAATAAATTATCATTAGCCTTAAACAGTGTTAAATTGATACAATATAACAAACATCATGTTTAACTGCAGCGGAACAAGCAATCCATTAAAAGAGTCAAGTAGAGAATATAATCTACTATCCTTTATGATTTAAAAGGTTTTTAATCACTTTTATAGCTGTGACTCAGCTTAATAATAATCCACATCATCGAATTACCCCTGCACTATGGCCAAGGATATTCTTTAGTATTACGACCACAATTATCCATGCACTACGGGCCAAGAATATTTGTGTATTCATTAATGGTCATGATCATGCCAATAACTCATCAATGCACTACTGGTCAATGAGGACTTTTACCATATCATTTATAACATTACGGTCATAATTACCCCGAATAATCCCTGGTCATAATCATACTAAGTCCATCTACGCACTACAGGCCATAAATGACTTTCAAAAAAATATAAACATGAGGATGCTGACAATGATATAAGAATTCAATAAAACAAGTTCAAGAATTAATTTATACAGGAACTAATAATATCCAAATTGTCAACATGATACTGCTTTGTAGAGTAAAATTCAAGAATGCTCAGAGGAATATTTCCATGAAAAGATACTGGATGAAGCGCAAATATCAAGGATATTCCACTAATTTCATGGAGTATATAAGTCAAAACTTTAACCAACTGAGTATAATAAAGAATGGAATAACAAAAGAAATCACCATGCATACGGTACTTCGCATAGACAAGTTATTCCAATAGAATACTAAATAACGGAACCAGGTTAGGCGAAATTCGCACCGACAGGATGTTCCAACAGAATAATAAAGAATGGAATAAGAACAGAAATCACCATGCATACGGTACTTCGCATAGACAGGTTATTCCAACATAATACTAATAAGGACGGAATCAGGTCCGACGTAACATGCACAGACAGGATATTCCAACAGATTAATAATAAAGACGGAACCATGTCCGGCGTAAAACGCACAGACAGGATATTCCAATAGAATAATAAAGACGGAATCAGGTCCGGCGTAAAACGCACAGACAGGATATTCCAACAGAATAATAAAGACGAAATAGTAAAAGAATGTCACCAAGTATAGGGTAGCCCGCGTATACAGGTTATTCCAACAGAATAATAAAGAATGAAATAACATAAGTTTTCTTCATAAATACAAAAGAATAACACCCCTTACGAGTACAACAAGTAATATTTCCTACCTTAAAAAGAAGAGTACTGGATATATAAATAGTGAAGTAGGAGAATACTTTCTTCTTTCTCTCTATAGTTTATCTCTCTAGAGTTTCAGTGAATTCGTAAGAAAATAATGAAGTAATAAGCTTCTATTTATAGAAAAATGGACTGCATAGTAACTAACTCATGAACGATCCTGATTGATTTACTTTAATCTGACGGTCCATATTTAAAGCAAAATCTTTTAAATTAAATATAATATATTCTATTTATAATCTAATAAAATGAATAATTTTATAAAAAATTTTACTATGCAAATACTATGCAGGCACTATGCATAATAAAATATAATATATTCTAATTATTTTCTAATAAAACAGATAACTTTATAAAAGTATTCTGTTTTATATAAAAAGATTTTACTATACAAAACACTATGCATACACTATGCAACACTATGCATAGTAGAATACAATATATTCTATTTATAGAATAACTTTATAAAAGTATTCTGTTTTATATAAAAAGATTTTCTGTATTATTACATTAATAATACCAATAAAACTGAGTGACTTATCACGTAAGCATCAATAATTAATACCGTGTGCTACTATGCAACCACGCGTATTACTGTACTTTTAACACCGGGTGTTTCAACAGTTAACGGTAAAACTTCCGCCGTTATTTTCATAAAGTATTTTTGTCGTTTTCTCAATCCGATAATAATTTCATTGTGGGGTCCACCAATGATTGTGCCATTGTACGAATATTTTTTGACCAATCGAATATTATATAACAACTTGCGTACTTTGTAAAATTTATAAATATTACCCACAACTATAACATTGTATCAATTTCACTCCATAATATTCAAAAATAATATTTATAGAAAATTCATCTTTATTCAAAAAGTTAGGGTTTTACATGGTATTTCATCACCTGGCCATAAATACATCACATGTTCGTTCAGCTTATTTATAGCATCAAGTGTAGGAGCAAGGATGGCTTGGTCTTGAAAATAAAAGTCATTGTCAAATTTTTTCAATAAATTAGGATATGTGATATCAACAATTGCTACAAGGGGATTGATCGGATATTTGATAAGAAAATTTGGATAAATAACGGAAAATAATGATAATAGCTCAGTAATAATATCATAAAGTAGTGATTTTAGGAGATAATAATTAAATTAGAAAGTATAATATTAGAACAGTTTACATTACCAAAATAGTTTAGATTTATTGTGATTTAGAGGGTTACACATTTAAAATATTAATTTGGGATTAAAAAAAGTAGTGATTTTAGTAGATATTAATTAATTTAGTAATGATAATATTAGAACAGTTAACATTATTAGAACAGTTTAGATGTATAGTGATTGAGGGGATTATAAAATCAAAATAATAATGTAGAATTAAAAAGTAATGATTTTAGATGATAATAATTACGTTATGATAATATAAAAATCGTTTAGATTGAAAAAGTAATGATTTAGTGGATTATAAAATCAACATAGTAACTTATGATTTATATTATTTGTTATTTTAATTTTGTTTTAAATGTTTTAATTGTATAATATTATTTTGTAATATAATTATAAATGGTATAATATTATGTTGTAATATAATTAAATTAGTAATGATAATATCTGCACAGTTTAGATAGGTAGTGATTTTATTATATACGTGTATTATAATATTATACCATATATGTATGATATAATGTATGGTATAATTATGAATGTTATAATATTAGAAAAGTAATTATTTTGGGATACAATAATTATGTTTTAACATAATTAAATTAGTAACAGTTTAGAAAAGTAGTGGATTTTAGGGGATTATAAAATAAAAATATTAATTTGAGATTAAAAAATAGTGATTTTAGGATATAATAATTAAATTAAAAAGGATAATATCAGAATAGTTGACATTACTAAAACAATTTAGATTTGTAGTGATTTAGTAGATTATAAATTCAAAATATTAATTTGAGATTAAAAAAGTAGCGATTTTAGGAGATAATAATTAATTTAGTAATGCTAATATTAAAACAATTATCATTATCAGAACAATTTAGATTTGTAGAGATTTAGGGGATTATAAAATCAAAATATTAATTTGGGATTAAAAATAGTGTTTTTTGGAGATAATAATTAAGTTAGAAATGATAATATCAAAACAGTTGATATTACCAAAACAATTTAGATTTGTAGTGATTTAGTGGATTATAAATTTAAAATATTATTTTCGAATTAAAAAATTAGTGATTTTAAAAGTTAATAATTAATTTAGTAATGATAAAATTAGAACAGTTAACATTATCAGAACAATTTAGATTTTGTAGTGATTTAGAGGATTATAAAATCAAAATAATAATAATAATATAAAAACCGTTTAGATTGAGAAAATAGTGATTTATGAGATTATAAAATAAACATAGTAAGTTATGATTGATATTATTTGTTATTTTAATATTGTTTTAAATATTTTAAACTGTATACTATTATGTTGTAATATAATTATAAATGGTATAATATTATACTGCAATATAATTAAATTAGTAATGATAATATCCGCACAATTTAGATAGGTAGTTATTTTGTTATATACGTGTATTATAATATTATACCATACATGTATGATATAATGTATGGTATAATTATGAATGGTATAATATTAGAAAAGTAGTAATTTTAGGATATAATTGTTTTAAATATTTTAAACAATATAATATTATATTATAATATAATTATAAATGATATAATATTATGTTGTAATATAATTAAATTAGTGTGGGATGCACATTAATTATATAGAACATATGTTATAGTGTGGGAAAGGCACATGTCATTCAATGGTGCTATGCAGATAATAGATAATAGATAATAAATAATAGATAGATTTCATTCAAAATCTTACCACATCAGCACAGCCTCATATGAACTCACGTAAATTGTTCATTCCATTTTAATAAAATAATTAAACCAATTTCAAGTTTCATGACAAAATTAATTTTACTTCCAGTATCCCATAAAAAAAACCCAGTTTAGATTCTTTTACTAATCAATTAGTGAAAATTACAATTTCAATTCATTTAAATTAATTGGATAATGTAATAGTTGATTTCTTGAACTACTTTAAAAAATATAAGTTACTACAAAATTATTATTTTAAAGATAAAAATAAATATTCACATGAATTTTAAATTGATTGAGTTTTCCATAAATTTGTTAAGTAAATAAATTTTCATATCTTTAGAAACAATTAGCGTGGTTCAAATAATTGAAAGAATATTTGGAAGCTAATAGATTTAAATTTTAAAATGAATATGAAATAATTTTTATTTGCATGGAACTATGAAAAGTAGGTAAAATAAATAAAAGTCTAATATTAAAGGAAATTTACTTTTTAAATAATTAAAACTAATTTTTCATAAAAAAGCAAGTTGGCCTTATCGTGTTTAAATTGATCCAATCTGGTTGTTGTCTAAGGGAGTAATCTAATTAATAGATCCTAAAATAACGTGGATGTTATAATATCCATAAAATAAGGTGATCAGTATATATATCAAAGTAATTGTATATGGTATTTTTGTCAAGGGCAATAAGAAGCATTAATTAGAATGGACACGTGTCAATTTTGTAGAATGACATGTCAATTAATTGTGCCATGTAGTTATTTAGGGGATTATAAAATCAAAATAATAATAATAATATAAAAACGTTTAGATTGAGAAAATAATGATTTCTGAGATTATAAAATAAACATAGTAAGTTATGATTGATATTATTTGTTATTTTAATATTGTTTTAAATGTTTTAAACTGTATAATATTATGTTGTAATATAATTATAAATGGTGAATATTATGCTGTAATATAATTAAATTAGTAATGATAATATCCGCACAGTTTAGATAGGTAGTTATTTTGTTATATACGTGTATTATAATATTATACCATACATGTATGATATAATGTATGGTATAATTGTGAATGGTATAATATTAGAAAAGTAGTAATTTTAGGATATAATTGTTTTAAATCTTTTAAACAATATAATATTATGTTATAATATAATTATAAATAGTATAATATTATGTTGTAATATAATTAAATTAGTGTGGGATGCACATTAATTATATAGAACATGTGTTACAGTGTGAGAAAGGCACATGTCATTCAATGGTGCTATGTAGATAACAGATAATAAATAAAAAATAATAGATAGATTACATTCAAAATCTTACCACATCAGCACAGCCTCATATGAACTCACGTAAATTGTTCATTCCATTTTAATAAAATAATTAAACCAATTTCAAGTTTCATGACAAAATTAATTATACTTCCAGTATCCCATAAAAAAAACCCAGTTTAGATTCTTTTACTAATCAATTAGTGAAAATTACAATTTTAATTCATGTAAATTAATTTGATAATGTAATAGTTGATTTCTTGAACTACTTTAAAAAATATCAGTTACTACAAAATTATTATTTTAAAGATAAAAATAAATATTCACATGAATTTTAAACTGATTGATTTTTCCATAAATTGGTTAAGTAAATAAATTTTCATATCTTTAAAAACAATTAGCGTGGTTCAAATAATTGAAAGAATTTTTGGAAGCTAATAGATTGAAGTTTTAAAATGAATATGGAAATAATTTTTAATTGCATGGAACTATGAAAAGTAGGTAAAATAAATAAAAGTCTAATATTAAAGGAAATTTACTTTTCAAATAATTAAAACTAATTTTTCATAAAAAATCAAGTTGTCCTTATTGTGTTTAAATTGATCCAACCTGGTTGTTGTCTAAGAGAGTTATCTAATTAGTGGATCCTAAAATAACGTAGATGTTGATAATATCCATAAAATAAGGTGATTAGTATATATATCAAAGTAATTGTCTAGGGTATTTTTGTCAAGGGCAATAAGAAGCATTTATTAGGATGGACATGTGTCAATTTTGTAGAATGCCATATGTCAATTTATTGTGTCATGTACTGTGATTTAGTATATATAATAGATTTGAGCAATTAAAAGTTCAATCAGGTATTCAGTAAAATGTGCCAACTTCAATGACTAAATCATTAGCTTTGCCAATTTTTTTGTATAATATAGAGTTAAATACACTTTTCCCCACTCTACAAGGAGTCGGTTTACAGATGCATTATTGAACTGAATTTTTTTTCATTCGACTCATTGAATTATAGTTTCTGTTAAATTGTTTAACTTTGGACGAAAATATTACATGAGCTGCCACGTGAGAGAGAGAAAATCTACATGTCAGACATTTTTCTTTCTAGCATGCTTAGATGGAAACATGTATAAATTTAATGCTAAATTAATCAAAATCAAATAAATAAAATAATCCATCCAAAATAAAAGTACAATTAAAATAAATTTTTTAAAATTTATTTTAATCATTAATATTTGTTTGGTATGATAGAACTTTGATATTATAGCAAATAAAAAAAATAATTTTTTTAGTACGGTACAATTTTAAATAAATTATATAAATTACACATAAATACGTTTTTTTAATTTAAATAACTCATTAAATTCATTAATTTTATTAACCTCTCTTTAGATAAAACTAAAATTAATAATATAACATATAAATGTCTAACATGTTATGTGACACCCCCAAAATAGGTATACATCACCTATTCTGAGTCGCCAAATACATGGTACAGAATACAAATACAATCTTAAATATACAACATAAGTTATGAATTTTAATACAAATATTGTCTTCTAGACAGTATTCAAACTCAAAATAAGTCTTCAATACATTTATTATCACACTATTTCATAGAATAGTGAGGACTACTAATGCTATCATCTGGACCGTCACTCTGTATCCCGACTAGTCTCTGCTACATTCTCATTTCCTGAAGAGAACAATGAAAGCAAAAGGGTGAGCTTAACTAGCCAAGTAAGAAATATTATGACTAAGATAATGCCGAATAAATTATCGTTAGCCTTCAACAGTGTTAATCTGATACAATATAACAAATATCAAGTTTAACTGCAGCAGAACAAGCAATCCATTAGAAGAGTCAAGTAGAAAATAAATCTATTATCTTCTATGATTTAAAAGGTTTTTCAATACTTTTATCGCTGAGACTCAGCTTAATAAATAATCCACATCATCCCTGCACTATGGCCAAGGATATTCATTAGTATCACAACCACAAATTTTCCATGCACTATGGGCCAAAGATATTCGTGTTTTCATCAATGGTCATGATCGCCCATTGACGAAAACACGAATATCCTTGGCCCGTAGTGCATGGAAAATTTGTGGTTGTGATACTAATGAATATCCTTGGCCATAGTACAGGGATGATGTGGACTATTTATTAAGCTGAGTCTCAGCGATAAAAGTATTGAAAAACCTTTTAAATCATATAAGATAGTAGATTTTATTTTCTACTTGACTCTTCTAATGGATTGCTTATTTCGCTACAGTTAAACTTAATGTTTGTTATATTGTATCAGTTTAACACTGTTGAAGGCTAACGATAATTTATTCTGCATTATCTTAGTCATAATATTTCTTACTGGGCTAGTTGGGCTCACCCTTTTGCTTTCATTGTTTTCTTCAGAAAATGGGAACGTAACAGGGACTAGTCGGGGTACAGAGTGACGGTCCAGATGATAACATTAGTAGTCCTCACTATTCTATGAAATAGCGTAATAATAAATGTATTGAGGACTTATTTTGAGTTTGAATACTGTCTAGAAGATAATATTTGTATTAAAACTCACAACTTATGTTGTATATTTAAGATTGTATTTGTATTTTGTACCATGTATTTGGCGACTCAGAATAGGTGATGTTTACCTATTTTGGTGGCGTCACAGTTGGTATCAAAGCTTAGGGATATGATCACTGGCTAGGATGTGAGACTATAACAAGGAGGGGAGAGACGGGGAATTCCTTCGCTAGTATGACCTACCTAAGTTTATTTGGTATTTAAATGGTCGGTCAGAGTTTAAGGATATTATGTTGCATGTCAATTAACCCTTATTTTGTGGCAGTATTTGAAAATGACATCTGAGATTGTGGAGATATGCAATGGAGCACATGAGACCGTTGAGTCACCAACGGTTAATACCAATGATAATGTGCAACAAGAAGACCATAATCCTCAGATAAACAACAATACCAATCAAATGACGAACGATGGGATGTTCAGAAGCTTTATGCAATTCATGCAACATCAGGCCAGAGCGGCTCCTGTCCAAAATGCAGGTGGAAACATTAGCAACTCTCGGACGATCACCGCTAAACAGTTTAAGGAGTTGAGACCACCAGAGTTTATTGGAGAGCCAAAACCACTTAAGGCAGAGACGTGGATAAAGCAAATCACCAAGATATTTGATGTCTTGGGATGCTCCGAGGAGCAAAAGGTTCCTTTTGCCACCTTTATGTTGCGAGGAGAGGAAGATTACTGGTGGCAATCGGTAAAGCGTACTCAACCTGCCGCACTGAAGATGACTTATGAGAAGTTTCAAGAATTGTTCAACGAAAGTAATTTACCGAAAGTATTCGTCACATGAAAGAGGTACAGTTCATCAAGCTGGAGCAAAATAACATGACCATATTGTAGTATGAAGCCAAGTTTGCCGAATTGTCCCGGTTTGCGTCCCATTTGGTTGATAATAAGGAGTGAATGACGCGAATGTTTCTAAGAGGTTTGAAACCCGAGATACGTCAATATGTTATCTCTCATAAACTGTGTTTGTATTCAGATGTTGTAAATATGGCTCAATTATTGGAGCACGATAATGAGTTAACCCAAGCAAGAGAGAGCAGCCGACAAGTCGATAATACCAGTGGTAGTAGTCATCGAAGCGGTGACAACAAACGTGGAGGAAATCAACATGCCAAAAATGGTAACCACTTCAGTGGTAATCATTGCAAAGATAATAAAAGTGGAAATTTCAAGAAGAGGAGATTTAATAAAGATAGAAAGACGTCAACACCAGCACCTGTTGTTAAAGAAGGAGAACGACCACCGGTCGTATGTTTCAAATGCAGACAGGAGGGACACATCAGTCCAAACTGTACGCAGCAATCAAAATCTTGTTACAATTGTGAAAAAGAAGGTTACCTAGCCTAATTTTGTCGTGCACAAAAGTCAAGTCCAGTTGGGATGGAGGTATCAAAAGCAGTCCCAGACAAGACAAAACTGGTAGTTCAAGGGAGAGCGTTTGTCGTAACCTCCCAAATGGCAAGGAATCCGAACGAGGTGATCATGGGTAAGCTAATCATAAACTCTAGCAATGTCTATACCTTATTTGATACTAGTTCAAACCATTCTTTTATTTCTCCTACTTGCGCTCAACGTTTAAATTTGACTCTAGAGAAATTAGACTTTAACTTATCTGTTGAAACTCCATTGGGGGAAACCTTTATTACATCCATAGTTTATAAGTCTTGTTTGATTCAAATTGGCAACCACACGTTACCTGTCGATCTCATCTCTTTGAAAATACTTGCATTCGATGTGAATTTAGGGATTGATTGGTTAACCATTCATCATGCTAAAATTGACTATTTTCGTAAGGTTGTTAGCTTTCATGTTCCTAACCAACCTATTATGCGAATTCAAGCAACCAAACAATTAAGGTTAATCACTGTCATCTCAAGCCATAAAGTTATTCATTTATTAAAAAATGGATGTCAATCTTTCTTAGCTCATGTCACAGATTTAAACAAAAATACGTCAGTCTTGAATGATATTTCTATTGTTAATAAATTTCCTGACATATTCCCTGAAGAACTTCTTGGCTTACCCCCGGAGCGTGAAATCGAGTTTTTTTATTGACCTTGAACCTGGTACAAAACCCATTTCCAAAGCCCCATATCGAATGGCTCCTATTGAACTTCAGGAGTTAAAAACCCAACTACATGAATTGTTAGACATCAGTTTTATTCGTCCTCGTACGTCTCCTTGGGGTGCTCCTGTTCTATTCATGAAGAAGAAACATAGAAGTATGCAACTTTGTATTGATTATCGGGAGTTAAATCATGTCACCATCAAGAATAGGTATCCGTTACCTCGCATTGATGACCTGTTCGACTAGTTGCAAGGAGCACAATTCTTTTAAAAGATTGATCTTCGTTTGGGATATCATCAGCTGAAGATTAAAACTGAGGATATTCCGAAGACTACCTTCAGAACTCGGTACGGGCATTATGAATTTTTAGTCATGTCTTTTGGATTGACTAATGCTTCTGCTGCTTTCATTGATATGATGAATCGAGTATTCAAGGAATATTTGGATCAGTTCGTTGTTGTCTTTATTGATGACATCCTCATCTATTCCAAAAGCCGTGAAGATCATGAGCACCATTTGAAGCTGATACTTGAAAGGCTTCGTGAAAACAAGTTATATGCCAAGCTAAAGAAATGCGAGTTCTGGCTTGAGGAAGTAGCATTCCTTGGGCACGTGGTGTCAAAATATGGAGTATCTGTTGACCCAGCAAAGATTGAAGCAAGACAAAGCTGGGAGCAACCTAAATCAGTGATCGAAATACGTAGCTTTCTTGGCTTAGCTGGTTATTATCGGAGATTCGTAGAAGGGTTTTCTCGAATCGCCACTCCATTAACTCAGCTGACCCGAAAAGATAAAAAATTTGGTTGGAACGAGGAATGTGAGAAGAGTTTTCAAGAACTCAAGAGGAGACTCATTTCGACACCTGTTTTGGCAATACCATCTAGATCGGAAGGATTTGTCATCTACAGTGATGCTTCAAGCAAGGGTTTAGGATGTGTTCTTATGCAACACGGGAAAGTCATAGCCTATACCTCACGACAACTTAAAAAATATGAGATAAATTATCCTACTCCTGATCTAGAGTTGGCAGCTGTCATTTTCGCACTTAAAATCTGGAGGCATTACCTGTATGGGGAGAAGGTGGAGATCTTTACGGATCATAAAAGCCTCAAATATTTCTTCACCCAAAAAGGAACTCAATATGTGGCAATGACGTTGGCTTGAACTGTTGAAAGATTATGATCATACCATTCAATACCATCCTAAAAAAGCGAACGTGGTACCTGACGCATTGAGTAGAAGATCATATGCGGGTACGAGTGTGATATTGTTAACGCAAAGGCCCATTTTGTATGACTTACAAATGATGGAAATAGAGATAAAGACTCCAGGGACCCACGTGATGATAGCAAATATACGAGTAGAACCGACTTTAATCGATAAAGTTAAAGCTGCTTAAGCAACAAACCTAGAGTTGATGCGCATGAAGAAGAAAGTGCAAGAAGGTGTTATTTCGGAAGCAAGAATCGATGAATAAGGAATACTAAGAGTCAAATCCAGACTTTGTGTTCCTAAAGACTCTGATTTGAAGTATAAGATCATAATGGAGGCGCACAACACATCGTTTTCTATCCATCCTGGGGGTACCAAAATGTATCGTGATCTTCAACATACATTTTGGCGGAGCAATATGAAAAGAGAGATAGCGGAGTTTATCTCAAGGTGTTTAACTTGTCAACGAGTAAAGACGGAGCATCAAGTGCCAAAAGGTCCATTGCAACCACTTGAAATTTCAGAATAGAAGTGGGAGCACATTACCATAGATTTCGTTATTGGTCTTCCCAAGGTTTCTCAAGGAATTGATGCGATTTGGGTCATTGTTGATATATTGACCAAATCTGCTCATTTCTTACCTCTACGAGAAACTTATACACTTGAACATTTTGCTCGTATTTACATAAATGAGATTGTTAGACTGAATGGTATGCCAGTATCCATAGTTTCTGATCGAGACCCAAGATTCTCTTCAAGATTTCGGGTTAGTTTGCAAAAAGCTATGGGCATGGATTTACGATTTAGTTCGGCATATCATCCTCAAACGGATGGACAATCAGAGAGGACTATTCAAACTCTTGAGGATCTATTAAGACTCTGTGTCCTTAACTTCAAAGGAAGTTAGGACAAGTTCTTGCCATTAGTGTAATTCTCCTACAACAACAGTTATCAATCAAGTATAGGCATGGCTCCATTTGAGGCTTTGTATGGACGCACGTGTCGTTCTCCAGTATGCTGGGATGAAGTGGGTGAAACAACGTTGTTGGGACCGGAATTAGTACGTATGACTACAGAGAAGATTCAAATGATCTGCCAACGTATAAAAATCTCACAAGATCGACAAAAGAGTTATGCTGATCTTCATCGAAAGGACGTGGAATTCAACATTGGAGAACATGTGTTGTTACGTGTGACCCCATGGAAAGGAGTTACAAGATTTGGAAAGAGAAGAAAGCTCAATCCTCGATTCATTGGCCCATTTGAAATACTTGGCCGAGTAGGAACTGTAGCCTATAGACTCACTTTACCGCCAAGTATGTCTCGTGTTCATAACATTTTTTACATATCCATGTTACGTAAATATGTGGAGGATCCGAACCACATTATTGAGTTAGAACCGGACGAAATAGTGGAAGATTTAATGTATGAAGAGGTTCATGTTCAAATCTTGGATAATAAGGAACAAATTCTACGCTCCAAGGTTATACCTCAAGTCAAAGTTTTGTGGAGAAACCACGATGTTGAGGAAATGACTTGGGAGTTAGAATCTGAAATGAAATCAAGGTATCCTCACCTCTTCGTCATACCAGGTATATACCCTAATTTCGAGGACAAAAATTCATAAGTAGGGGAGGTTGTAAGACCCCAACTTTTACGAATAAAGATTAATTTTCTCTAAATATCATTTTTGAATATTATGGTGTGGATTTGATATAATGTTATAGTTGTGGGTAATATTTATAAATTTTATAAAGTAAGCAAGTTGTTATAAAATATTCGTTTGGTCGGGGAATATTCTTTTTGTCGGGGAATATTCGTACGACGACATAATCATTGGTATTATTGTCGGAGTTAGAAAACGGCAAAATTATCTTTTTTATAAAAAAAATAACGGCGAAAGTATTACTGTTAACTGTTGAAATACCCGGTAATAAAGGTACATTATTACGCGTGGTTGCATAGTATCACACGATATTGATTATTCATGCTTACGTGAGAATTCACTCAGTTATACTCAATTATTGCTACAGTAATTGCTGCATCATATCTCTTATATTATTGATTCAATTATTGTCACAGTATCATCTGTATAATATGTTATATTATTAAATCAATAATTGAGACGACAAGTTATAATATTAATGATGAATAATTGTTGAAAGATTAAATATATGTTAATTAAAAATAAAATGTTTTGTGATAATATTTATTCAATCCTTGATGTATATAAGAAGTCTATTATGAGACGTTTGTGGTAAGTTTGGTTATTCTATGGGGGTCCATAGGTCATCATCTAAGAGTCTCTTTCTCCAATAGTAATTACCTTTACCAGACGTCAAACCACTTGCCGTTTCATATTACAGGCGTCGAACCAATTGTCGTTTCACATTACAGGCGTCGAACCAATTGTCGTTTCAAATTACAGGCGTCAAACCAATTGTCGTTTCACATTACAGGCGTCAAACCACTTGTTATTTTATATTACAGGCGTCAAACCACTTGGTGTTTCACATTACAGGCGTCAAACCACTTTTCTTTTCACATCACCAGTCGTTAAGCCGCTTGCCTTTTCACATTGCAAGGGCTGAGCTAGAAATCTTTTATAAATAGAGGTCTAGTTCTTCATTATTTTTCAAGAATTCATTCAAGCTATAGAGAGAGAAAGTATAAAGAGAATAAGAGAGAAAGAAGAAGAGTATTTTGTTACTACACTACTGCAGTATTCAATCTCCTACTAAAGTAAGGGGTATTATTCTTTCATATTCATGAAGAGAGTTGTTTTCTTTTAATACTCGTAAGGGTTGTTATTCCATTCTTTATTATTATGTTGGGATAACCTGTCTATGCGAAGTACCGCATACATGGTGAAATTCTTCTGTTATTCCATTCTTTATTATTCTATTGGAATAACCTGTCTGTGCGGTCTATCGCATGCCTGGTGAATTCTGTTGTTGTTCCATTCTTTAATATTCCGTTGGAACATCCTGTCTGTGCGTTTATGCATGACCTGGTTCCATTATTTATCATTCTGTTGGAACATCTTATCTGTGCTTTACGCATAACCTGGTTCCATTATTTATTATTCTGTTGGAATATCCTGTTTGTACGTTTATGCATGACCTGGTTCCATTATTTATTATTCTGTTGGAATAACATGTCTGTGCGGTCTATTGCATGCTTGGTGAATTCTTTTGTTATTCCATTCGTTATTATACTCAGTTGGTTAAAGCTTTGACTTCTATACTCCATGAAATTAGTGGAATATCCTTGATATTTGCGCTCATCCAATATCTTTCCATGGAAATATTCTTCTGAGCATTCTTAAATTTTACACCACAAAGCAGTATCATGTTGACAATTTGGACGTTATCGGTTCCTGGATAAATTAATTCTTGAACTTTTTTTTATTGAATTCTTATATCATTGTCATCATCATCATATTTATATTATGTTAAAAGTCATCTGTGTCTTGTAGTGCATAGATAGACTTGGTATGCTTATGACCAGGGATTATTCGGTATAATCATGACCGTAATGTTACAAATGATGTGGTAAAAGTCCTCATTGTCCCGTAGTGCATTGATGGACAGTTGTTGGTATGATCATGACCATTAATGATTACATAAATATCATTGGCCCGTAGTGCAGGGATGATTCAATGATGTGGTTTAATTATTAAGCTGAGTCTCAGTGATAGAGTTGATGAAAAACTTTTAAATCATAGAAAATAGTAGATATCATGCTTTACTTGACTCTTCTAATGGATTGATTGTTCCGCTGCAGTTAAAATTGATATTTATTGTATTTTATCAGTTTAACACTGTTAAAGGCTAACGATAATTTATTCTGCATTATCTTAGTCATAATATTTCTTACCTGACTAGTTGAGCTCACCCTTTTGCTTTCATTGTTTTCTTTAGGAAATGAGAACGTAGCCGGGACTAATCGGGGAACAGAGTGACGGTCCGAGATGGTGGCTATAGTATTTATCACTATTTTATGAAATAGTGTGATAATAAATATAATGAGGACTTCATTTGAGTTTGAATACTGTCTATGAGACAATATTCGTGTAAAAACTCAAAGCTACGCTGTTATCGTATTGTATAAATGAAGTTTGTATTTGATTAATATACCATGTATTCGGCGACTCAGAATGAGTGATGTATACCTATTTTTGGGGCGTCACATACATCCTATTTTCCATTATGATTATAAGAAAATTAATAAGTTTTAAATCCTTTATTTTGAATTGAATTTTGAGAAGCTGAAGATAATGTGTGAGGGTTTTGGGTACACAGATGTAATTGGGTTATATTATAAAATGCCTGAAACTATATTCTGTGGGCATTTTTCAAATCTTAAAGATGATGATGACCTAAATATAATGTTAGATGATGTTGTAGATTATAAATATGTTGAGATTTATCTTGAGCATGATTGTGAAGGGGGTAAACAAGCTAAACAACCTACACAGACTGAACATGCTAGTGATAGGAAAAAATAGGCTAATAAGGTGAGTTTAATTACTGATATTAGTCATGATGGTGATGTGTTTGTGGAAGAAAATAACTATGAGGATCCAGTTCTTCTAGTGATAGAGATATTCTTCTTGATGAGGAGGAAGAAGAAATGTTTCTAACTGATGATGAAGAAATAATTGAGGCAAGAAAAAAAACAAGGGAATATAAAGAACATAAGAAGAAAGTAAAACAACCAACTATTTAGGGTGAGGCCAATGCTGAGGGTGACAATACTGTTGAAGGAGACAATACTGCAGAAGAACAAGATAGTGAGAGTGATGATGATTATTCTAATGATAGTGAAACAAATAGTGATAGTGAAACATATTATGACTCTGATCAAGTAGAAAATGACAGCCCTGAGGAAGCTGACTTTGAGGATGATACACTTATGAGGAGGCAAAACCCTTTCCCAGTGTATAAATCCAACACCAAAATCACGAGGACAAACTTAGAGTTAGGTATGTTATTTGCAAACAAAAAAGAATTCAAATCTGCAGTCATTAATTGGTCATTAACAAAAGGTTTTAATTTAAAATTTGTTAAAAGTGAAAGACATAGGGTGAAATGGAGGTGTATGAATTCCAAAAATTGTCCTGTGAAAGTATAGGGAAGTAAAGCTCAGTTTCAACAAACTTTTAAACTTAAAACATTGAGGAAAAAGCACAGATTTTCAAAGACTTTAGTCAATAAGTAGGTTAATGCTAATTGGTTAGCAAAAAATTTGAATACAGAACTTAAAGAATTCAGGAATTAGAGATTGGTTGATATCCAGTCTTATGTGAAAAAGACCTTTCTAGTTTCTGTGTCAATAGACAAATGTTATAGGGCTAGACAGTTTCCTTTGCAAGAGTTGATGGTGAACATGAAAGAACATTATGCCAAGTTGAATAGATATATTGACTGTGACGTACCCAAAATAGGTATACATCACTCATTCTGAGTCGCCAAATACATGGTACAGAAATCAAATACAAACTTCTTTTATACAATACGACAAAATGTAGCTGAGAGTTTTTACACGAATAATATCTCATAGACAATATCCAAACTCAAATTCATTCCTCATTACATTTATTATCACACTAAATAGTGAGGACTACTAAAACAACCATCTCGGACCGTTACTCCATTCCCCGACTAGTCCCGGTTACGTTCTCATTTCCTGAAGAGAACAATGAAAGCAAAAGGGTGATCTCAACTAGCCCAGTAAGAAATATTATGACTAAGATAATGAAGGATAAATTATCATCAGCCTTCAACAATGTTAAATTGATAAAATATAATAAACATCAAGTTTAACTGCAGTGGAACAAGTAATTCATTAGAAGAGTCAAGTAGAGCATGATATCTACTATCTTCTATGATTTAAAAAGTTTATCATCAACTTTATAGCTGAGACTCAGCTTAAAAAAATAATCCACATCACTGAAAGTATCACGTCCACAAATTATCCATGCACTACGGGCCAAGAATATTCGTGTAATCACCAATGGTCATGATCATGCCAAATAATCCCTGGTCATAATTATACCAATCAACAGTCAATCTATGCACTACGGCCACAGATGACTTTCATCACAATATAAGGATGAGGATGATGACAATGATATAAGAATTCAATTAAATGAAAGCATAGGATAAATTTTAAAGATTTATAATTTAATTTATCTAGAATTCTTTAATGTCTAAATTGTCAACATGATACTGCTTTGTGGAATAAAATTCAAGAATAATATTGTATCAAAAATAATTTGGACAGTAAAGAAATTAATTTTTATCATGAATAGTTCCCGAGTGAATAGTACCTCGTGAATAGTACTTCGTTATTAGTTCCCGTGAATATTACTTTGTGAATAATACCCGGGAATAGTACTTTGGGAATAGTACCCCGTGAATAGTATTCTGACATGAAAAGATCAATAATTATCAAGAATGCTCAGAATAATATTTCCATGAAAGGATATTGGATGAAGCGCAAATATCAAGGATATTCTACTAATTCCACGTAGTATAGAAGCAATACTTTAACAGAATGAGTGTAGAATTAGGAATATAAAACGAAATAATATTAATCACATACTACATAGTATGGAAGAAATATTATTTCTTACGAATACTGAACAAAATAATATCTCTTACCTTACGAATACTGAACAAAATACTCTTCTTCTTTCTCTCTATAGCTTCTCTATCTATAATTTCTCTTGTGAGTCTTAGTGAATTGATGAGAATGAAAGAAGAATGAGCTTTTATTTATAGGAAAATATAGTTTCGATAATTGCACGTTTTGGGGCTCAAATTATTACAGTATAGTACATTCATCTTTTCCTCCATTTTTAATTTAGTCCGGCAAGTATTATCAATCTTGCACAACCTCCCCTAATAGTAAAGCATGTGAACCAATAGTTCCATTCATGTGAGCAAATAGTTATATGCATGTGAACTAATAGCAATTAATTGCATATTTATCCGATTAATTACCCAATTGGTCAATTTAACATCCAGAAATTAATTATTATTGAAATAAATGTCGATTTCCACTAACACTAATAATTACAACACAATAGAAATATCAATTTCATATTTAATCAATATGAATTTATTCACATCATTAATATTATAACTCACAATATTTAACAACCAGATAATTCCCAGGAAAGATAGGGCTTTCCAATAATTATTTTTCCCTATTAGCGCGCAGTTAGGTGACCAAACCCCTTTTCTCGACAGAACTTTCTAGACGTCGTCAATAATGTAAATAATAATATGAATAACTTTGTCGTCTTAATTATTGATTTAATAATAAAAAATATTGTGTAGATGATATTGTGACAATAATTGAATCAATAATATGAGAGATACTATGCAGCAATTACTGCAATAATAATTAAATAAAACTGAGTGACTTCTCACGTAAGCATCAATAATCAATATCGTGTGCTACTATGCAACCACGCGTATTACTGTACTTTTACCACCGAGTAGTTCAACAGTTTAACGGTAAAACTTTTGCCGTTATTTTTATAAAAACACATTTTCGTCGTTTTCTAACTCCAACAATACTTTCGTTGTGGGGTCCACCAATGATCGTTTCATCGTACGAATATTCCCTGTTAAAACGAATATTCCCCGACCAATCGAATATTTTATAACAACTTGCTTACTTTGCAAAATTTGTAAATATTACCCACAACTATAACATTACATCAAATCCACACCATAATATTCAAAAATATATTTCGAGAAAAAATAATCTTTATTTATAAAAGTCGGGGTCTTACATTGAT
Source organism: Panax japonicus (assembly GCA_020205505.1). Classification (NCBI taxonomy): domain Eukaryota; kingdom Viridiplantae; phylum Streptophyta; class Magnoliopsida; order Apiales; family Araliaceae; genus Panax; species Panax japonicus. Next base: position 8,068,846 of record CM035107.1, on the reverse strand, counting down.
GAGTTAAAAAGATCAAATAATAGCATTACAATTGGCTTGTATCAAGTATTTCATACTGGTGCACCTGAATTCAGAAGACTTTATATTGAATTTAAGGCTTGTAGAGTTGGTATACTAGCTAGATGTAAGAAAATATTTGGCCTGGATGGTTGCTTTCTAAAAGGTTGTTGTGGTGGGCAGCTTTTAAGTGCTTTAGCTAGAGATGGAAACAACCAAATGTTTCCAATCTCTTGGGTTGTTGTAGAGGGAGAAAATAGAGATTCATGGGAGTGGTTTCTGACATTGCTTAAAGATGACCTGAAGTTAGATGATGGTGAAGGTGGACCTTCATTAGTGATCAACAAAAGGTAATTATCCAACAACTGTTATTAGTTATACATTTTCTACTTCAAATTTAATTATTATTTCTAATACATGTGATGTTTCTAACATATAACTTTGTGTTTGTATTGCAGGGATTAACTGGTGCATTAGATTGTCTGTTTCCTTTCTCAGAAACTTGAAACTGTGCAAGGCATATATATATGCAAATCTGAGGAAGAGGTATAACTTTTAAGAAATCCTTTTGGAGGTCTGCAAAATCAACAACTAACATTGATTTTAAGGACGAGATGGAAATAATTAAGGGATTAGATGAAGGGGCTTATGACTTCTTAATGGCTAGGACTCCCAGGAAATGGTGCAAGGCTTTTTTCAAGATTGATACAAAGTGTGACATCGTGGACAACAACCTCTGTGAGTGTTTCAATGGATACATAATCCAATCAAGAGGAAAACCATTGATTGAATTATTGGAAGATATTAGACAGTTGTTAATGAATAGACTACAACAAAAGAGATATATAGCCATCAAGAATAAATAGGACATTTGTCCAAACAAAAAAAAATACTTGACAACAACTTTGAAGACAACTGTCAGTATGTTGTATTATACAATGGAGATCTGTAGTTTGAGGCAACATCTAGGATTGCACCTTATGGGTACACAGTTGATTTGAAACTTTGCACCTGTGCTTGTAAGGCTTACGAACTCAGTGGAATTCGTTCTGTACATGCCTATGAAGGTATGTTCTATATGCGATACAATTCCTTTCAGACTATGTGTCACACTGGTTTAGGGTACAAACATATGTGAGAGCATATTCAAAAATATTGAGTGTGGTTAGAGGGGAGAGATTTTGGCAAATAGTTAATATCACTCCACCATTACCTCCTCCATTAAAGACACCGAGAGGAAGGCCACAAAAGTTGAGAATGAGGGAGCTACATGAGGAGTCAAGAACCAAGTCATACAAATTATTTAGGAAAGACACAATAATGGTATGCAGTACTTGCAAGATAGATGGCCAAAATCGTGTTGTAAGACCCTAACTTTTTTAAATAAAGATGAATTTTCTATAAATATCATTTTTGAATATTATGGAGTAAAATTGATATAATGTTATAGTTGTGGGTAATATTTATAAATTTTGCAAAGTACACAAGTTGTTATATAATATTCGATTGGTCGGGGAATATTCAACGCAACTAAGAGAAAGCAGCCGACAACATGAAAATACCAGTGGTATCAGTCATCGAAACGACAACAACAAGCGTGGAGGGAATCAACATGCCAGAAATGGTAACTACTTCGGTGGTAATCATGGCCAAGACAGTAAAAATGGACATTTTAAGAAGAGGAGATTCAACAATGATGGAAAGACATCAGCACCAGCACCCATTGTTAAGGAAGGAGAACGACCACCTATCATATGCTTCAAATGCGGAGGAGAAGGACACATCAGTCCAAATTACGCGATGTCATCCAAAGCATGTTATAATTGCGGAAGAGAAGGTCACCTAGCCCTATTTTGTCGTTCACCGAAGACAAGTTCATCTAGGATGGAGGCACCAAAGGTCGTCCCAGAAAATTCAAAGCCAGTAGTACAAGGGAGAGCGTTTGTAGTGATCTCACAGAAAGCAAGAAACCCGAATGAGGTCATCACGGGTAAGCTTATCATAAACTCTAGCGAAGTCTATACCTTATTTGATACCGGTTCTACCCATTCTTTTATTTCTCCTACTTGTGCTCAACGTTTAAATTTGACTCCGGAGAAATTAGACTTTGACTTATTTGTTGAAACTCCGTTGGGAGAAACCTTCATTACATCCACGGTTTATAAGTCTTGTTTGGTTCAAGTTGGTACCCACACATTACCCGTCGATCTTATTTCATTGAAAATACTTGCATTTGATATAATTCTAGGGATTGATTGGTTAACTACTCATCATGCAAAAATTGATTGTTTTCATAAAGTTGTTAGCTTTCATATTCCTAATAGACCTATTATGCGAATTCAAGCAACCAAACCATTAAAATCAATCACTGTCATCTCAAGCCATAAGTTATTCGTTTATTAAAGAACGGATGTCAAGCTTTCTTAGCTCCTGTCACAGATCTAAACAAAAATACGTCAGTTTTGAATAATATTTCTATTGTTAATGAATTTCATGACGTATTTCCTGAACAACTTCCTCGCCTACCCCCAGAGTGTGAAATTAAATTTTGTATCGACCTTGAACCCGGTACAAAACCCATTTCCAAAGCCCCATATCGAATGGCTCCTATTGAACTTCAGGAGTTAAAGACCCAATTGCAAGAATTATTAGATATTGGTTTCATTCGTCATAGTACGTCTCCTTGGGGTGCTCCTGTTCTATACGTGAAGAAGAAAGATGGGAGTATGCGACTTTGTATTGATTATCGGGAGTTGAATCATGTCTCCATCAAAAATAGGTATCAATTGCCACGTATTGATAACCTGTTTGACCAGTTGCAATGAACCAAATTCTTTTCAAAGATTGATCTTCGTTCTAGATATCACCAATTGAAGATTAGAACCGATGACATTCTAAAGACGGCTTTTAGAACTCGGTACGGTCATTATAAATTCCTAGTCATGTCCTTTGGATTGACTAATACTTCTGTTGCCTTCATGGATATGATGAACCGAGTATTCAAGGAATATTTAGATCACTTTATGGTCGTCTTTTTTGATGACATCCTTATTTATTCCAAAAGCCGTGAAGATCATGAGCAACACTTGAGGATGATACTCCAAAAGCTTCGTGAATATAAGTTTTATGCCAAGTTGAAGAAATGCGAGTTCTGGCTTGAGGAAGTAGCATTCCTTGGGCACGTGGTATCAATTCATGGAATATCTGTTGACCCAAAAAAGATTGAAGCTATTCAAAGCTGGGAACAACCTAAATCAGTAACCGAAGTACGTAGCTTTTTCGACTTAGCTGGTTATTATCGGAGATTCGTAGAAGGGTTTTCTTAAATAGCTACTCCACTAACTCAGCCGACTCGGAAAGATACAAAGTTCGGTTGGAGCGAGGAATGTGAGAAGAATTTTCAAGAACTCAAGAGGAGACTCATTTCAGCACCTGTTCTGATAATACCATCTGAGGGATTTGTCATCTACAGTGATGCTTCGGGCAAAGGGTTAGGATGTGTTCTCATGCAACATGGGAAAGTCATAGCCTATGCCTCACGACAACTCAAATAATATGAGAGGAATTATCCTACTCATGATCTAGAGTTAGTAGCTGTTGTCTTCGCAATAAAGATTTGGAGGCATTACTTGTATGGGGAGAAAGTGGAGATCATTACGGATCATAAAAGCCTCAAATATTTCTTCACTCAAAAGGAACTCAACATGTGACAACGACGTTGGCTTGAACTGTTGAAAGATTATGATCATACCAGCCAATACCATCTTGGAAAAGCGAACGTGGTAGATGACGCATTGAGTAGAAGATCATATGCAAGTGCAAATGCGATATTGTCAACACAAAGGCCAATTTTGTGTGACTTGAAAAGGATGGAGATAGAGTTAAAGACTCCAGGGACCCATGTGATGATGGCAAATATACGAGTAGAACCGACTTTAATTGATAAAATTAAAGCTGCTCAAGTTACAGATCCGGAGCTGATGCGAATGAGGAAAAAAGTGCAAGAAGGTGCGATGCCGGAAGCAAGAATCGATGATGAAGGAATACTTCGAGTCAACTCCAGACTTTGTGTTCCTAACGATCTTGAGTTAAAGTATAAAATTATGATGGAGGCGCACAACACACCGTTTGCAATCCATCTTGGGAGTACCAAAATGTATCGTGATCTTCATCATACATTTTGGTGGAGCAATATGAAGAGAGAGATAGCGTTGTTTATCTCAAGGTGTCTAACTTGTCAACGAGTCAAGGCGGAGCATCAAGTACCAAAAGGTCTATTGCAACCATTTGAAATTCTAGAATGAAAGTGGGAGCACATTACCATGGATTTCGTTACCGGTCTTTCCAAAGTTTCTCAAGGCAAATATGCGATTTGGGTCATTGTTGATAGATTGGCCAAGTCTGTTCATTTCTTACCGATACGAGAAACTTATACACTTGAACGTCTTGCTCGTATGTACATAAACGATGTAAGACCCTGAATTTTATAAAATAAAAGTATTCAATTTTTTTTATAATTAATATTCAGTAAATGGTTAAATTGATAAAAGTTTAAAGTTAAGGGTGATATATGAAATTTTTTAAAATAAGCAAGTGGTTATAAAATACTCATTGTTGTCGGGGAATATTCGTTTGGTCATGGAATATTCTTTCTGTCTGGGAATATTCGTACGACGGCACATCCATTTGTGGGCCCCATAACAAAATAACTGTCGGATGAAGAAAAAGACAAATTAAAGTTTTTATGAATAACGGCGTACTGGTTACCGTTAACACTGTTGGAATACCCGATGGGTAAAGTAAAGTAATACGCGTTGTTGCACAGTAGCACACGATATTGCACAGTATTTTTGAATTATTGATTCTTACGTAAGAAGGCACTACTTAATAATTGTTACAGTAATTACTGTTCAGTATTTTATTGATTCAATAATTGCTGCGTTGATATTTTATATTACTGTTGTTTTAATAATTGTCACTACACAGTATTTTCCATTATCGAAACAATAATTCATATTATCTGGATAATATTATTAGAAAATATTATTGGCAATGTCTAGAAAGTTCTGTCTAATGAGAGGTTTGGTCACCTAATTGTGCGCCAGTAAGGAGAAATTCTTATTGGAAAGCCCCCTCTTTCCTGGAAACTGCCTGGTTGCTATTATTGTGATTCTGTAATATTATTTGTGAATAATTAATTATTGATTTATATGATGAGGAAAATATTCATTTTATGTGGATATAGATGGAGAAAATTTTTAAAGTGACAATTGTTGAAAATCGATATTTTATCTTTTCTGATAAAATAATATTTTATTATATTATTATAATATAATAATGATGATATTTTTACAATGAATGTGGGATATATGAGTATATGAGGAGGAGGAGTATTTTTGTTGTAAAAGTTGTTTAAAACATGTTAAACATGTCCGTGGGCCCATTTATTGACTAAAATTTGATTATAGCCTATAAAATCACCCGTTTATGGATTTCGGTCAATTCTTTTTTGGAATTTGGAAAAATTTTCTTCTACAAAGTTGTAGAGAATTAAATAACCAATAAATATTCGTGAGATTCGAATTTTTTGACAAAAGGGCTATTTATTATGAATTATTGAAGTTCCGAAGCTCCAGAATAGTTAATTTTTGAAGTTTTAATTATGTTAAATAAGAAAAACGTTTTTTAAAAGTTTTGTGAGGTGGGCTACTTGTGTTGAATGTTGAATTCAGTTGATAAAAAGTATGCGTAAGAATTTAATAAATATATATTAATATTTTATTAAATTTTCTACTTTGGTGTTCTAAGCATTTTCCTATAAATAGGGTGCTTAGGTTAGAATTGAAAAACACACCAGAAACTAAAGTTTTCTCTCTATTTCTCTCTCTATTATATCGAGGGTATTTTGTGAGTATTTTAGTACTTCGAGTATTTCTATACAGTGCAAGTTCTTTCAGCACTATATCCAGTATTCCAGTCAGAAGTACTATTCTTTCTAAGGTAAGGGAGGGTATTTTCTTCTAAAATGATATTATTTCTTCAATATCATTATGCCAGAATGTTGGTTAAATTTTTTTTATCAAATCTTGAACTTTTCCATGTCGGGGTTACTATTCATGAGTTACTATTCACGAGTTACTATTCACGAAGCATAATTATGTTTATTGTGAGAATTCTATCTTTTGGTGTCGGAGTTACTATTCACGTATACGACACTATTCACGAATACGACACTATTCATCGAAAAAAATGAAATTTCTTCTTTTTGTCCAAAATATCTATTCTGGATACTAGCTTTGATTGTATCCATCTTTTGATCATTCTTGAATTTTACCCCACTCTGGTTATTTATGAAGTATTTTTGAATGAAAATTGTTTAAAGTACAAATACTTAATATTTGTTCTTTTGCTTCACTGGATTCGTTCTCTTTAAAATATTTTTCATCATCCTCAGTCCTAAATGATGATATAACTTAATATCTTTAGCCTATAGTGCAAAGATGAATGATTTCTGATGAATATCTTTGGCCCGTAGTGCAAAGATGAACAGGTGTTTAGATGAACATGACCAACTGATGAATATCTTTGGCCTGTAGTGAAAAGATGACTTGTTGATGAATATCTTTGGCCTGTAGTGCAAAGATGACTTGTTGATGTATATCTTTGGTCGTAGTGCAGAGATGAATTTATCAGTAGGATTATGAACATGAACTGTGATTTGGTATAACCATAATCTTTGATGTTTCAGGTGATGAAAATTATCTTTGTCCTGGATGATGAAAGGAATTTAGAACTACAATTACGATTATGAGTTATACATGTGATTATGAACAGGAATTGTTGATTGATGTTACAGGGATAAAACATTGTTGGTGGACTTTTAACATGGAGAAGATAATAGACTCTATGGTCTATTTGACTCTTCTAATGGATTACTCGTTCCGCTGCAACTATGGTTGAAAAGTTTTATCATCTACCATATGTTCTAAATCTCTAATTTATTACTGTTGAAGGCTATTGATAATTTATTTATCTTTAGTCATGATATTCTTTACTGATCTAGTTGTGCTCACCCTTTTGTTTCACAATTCCTTTCAGGTAATAAAAGTGTAGCTGGGTCGAGCGGGGGATAACAAGGGAATAGAACGGTGGTCTATAGATGTTAAGGGTGAGGTTAATTTGACTTGAAAGGGTGTTTTGCCACTATCATACTAGATGTCTAATGACATACAACCTCTTGTCATCATAAGACAGGGTTGTACTCATCCACTTGCTGAGTATATTTACAAGCACTACCTATATAATCTTGGTGTTTGTTTGGAGTTTAATTCCCAATTAGAGACAATGGAGATAATGGTATGTCAAGAGAAGACTTGCCATTGGGAAGAATATGATAGTAATCTTCTCGTTTTTGTTTGGGGTCTATTGGGTCAACCAAGGATAATTCTGTGGCCATATGATATCTATCATAACCTAGAAGGATGGCCTCCCATGTACGAATGTTTCCTTAAGCATTTCCCAAAGATTATAATTTCTAAAACAGTTTTTGACTATACCTTTATGTAAGGTGTCATTGTGACGTGCTATCCAAAGTTGGTGTCTAGAGTTACAGTTGGTATATATTTGTATCTAAACTCACAGCATATGTGTTGTTGTATTTTGCACGATAATTGTTGTAATAAAGTTGTAGTTGTTTTCTGTACCATGTATTTGGCGACTCAGAATGGGTTGGATGGAATGGACCTATATTGGGGTCGTTACAGTTGGTATTAGAGCTTAGAGATATGATCTCTGGCATAGATCGGGATTAGAACTAGGAGGGGAGAGATGAGAAAATCCTTCGCTAGTGTGTCCTACCTAAGCTTATTTATTGGTCAGTCATATTATCAGAATATTATGTGATATGTTAATTTGTTAAATTAACCTTTGTTTTTGAAGCTGTATTCTAGAATGATATCTGAAATACAGGAGATGAGCAATGGAGAAATCATGATGATAGGGAAGATAGAATCGGAAAGATATTCATATCTCAAAGAAATATATAATCATTTCAGAATTTATATAAACAATAATTATAACCATGTTAATTAATTAATCTTTACACTTAAGCTAAAGATATTCAATTATAAATTCAATGATCATGATCATACCAATTAACAATTCATCTTTGCACTACAGGCCAAAGATATTCCTCAGTCACGATTATACCAATAATTTACCCATCTTTACACTCAAGTAAAAGAGAAATTCAACATCAAAGTTATAAAAATGGTATATATGATAATAAAAACAATATTATCAACAGCTGCATTTATTTTCAAGAGCAACAATCATAAATCAACGATAATTTGGTCAGAAAAACCAATTTTTGTCATGAATAGTACTTGTGAATAGTAACTCGTGAATAGTAACTCATAAATAGTAACTCATGAATAGTACTTCGTATTCGTACATAGTACCGTATATGTAAATAATGTCATATACATGAATAGTGTCGTATAAGTGAATAGTGCCGTATACGTGAATAGTAACCCCGATTCAAAAAGATAGAACTTCCACAATAAAATCCATACCAATATTTCGGTATAATGATATTGAAAGAATAACATCATTATGAAAAAATATCCCTTACAATCCCTTAAAATCCCTTACAATCCCTTACCTCAAAAGAGCAGCACTTCTGACTAAATATTGGATATGACGATGAAGGAAACATGCACTGATGAATAGCAACTCACCAAGTATCTAAATACTCACAAAATACACTCGATAATCTAGAGAGAAAAAGAGAGAAAACTTATGAATTTTGGTGTGATTTTCAATTCTAACTTAGCCCTCTATTTATAGGAAAATGTTAGCACGCCGAAGCAGACTTAACCAGCAACCTGATGGCTTTACCTGCTACTATTCCTATCTACCAAATTTGAAATAAAATTCAGCACATTTCTTCACCAACCACAAGTGGGGCCCACTCAATTCTAGAATTTTCTACCAAAATCATTTATAACCTAATTTTTGAATCAGTCACCTCTTAAAATTCATAACAAATTATACACTCATTTTTAATGGTTCAAAATTTGTGGAAATATACTCAACTTATATATGTATAACATATCCAAAAATTACAACGATCCAACGGTTGGATTAAATATTATAACTCACACAATAAAGTTGTAATAACACCGATTTGATCTTTTAATACCTCCAATCTGATAAAATACTAATAAAACACCTCAACATTAACTCCTTCATTTATAACCACATAAATAAACCCATCATTTATATCCAAATCAAATAAATATTTCCTTATCATATAAATCAATAATTAATTATTCACAAATAATATTACAGAATCACAATTATGACAACCAGGCCGTTCCCAAGAAAGAGGGGGCTTTCCGATAAGGATTTCTCCTTACTGGCGCGCAATTAGGTGACCAAACCTCTCCTTGACAGAACTTTCTAGACATTGCCAATAATGCTATCTAATAATATTATTCAAATAATATGAATTATTGATCTGATAATGGGAAATACTGTGCAGTGACAATTATTGAAACAACAATAATATAAAATATCAACGCATCAATTATTGAATCAATAAAATAAAATATTGAACAGTAATTACTGTAACAATTATTGAGTAGTGCCTTCTTACGTAAGGATCAATAATTCATCAATACTGTGCAATACCGTGTGCTACTGTGCAACCACGCGTATTACTGTATTTTAACCACTGGGTATTCCAACAGTGTCAACGGTAACAACTACGCCGTTATTCAATTTTATCATTTTCTTCTTCCGACAGTTATCCGTTATGGAGCCCACAAATAGCTGCGTCATCATAAGAATATTCCATGACCGAAAGAATATTCCACGACCAAACGAATATTCCCCGACAATAATGAATACTTTATAAACACTTGCGTATTTTGAAAAAAATCCATATATCACCCTTAACTTTAACTTTTAACAATTTAACCATTTACTGAATAGGAAAATTGAGTAGTTTTATTTCATAAAATTTGGGGTCTTACAGTTGAAGGCTATTGATAATTTGTTTATCTTTAGTCATGATATTCTTTACTGAACTAGTTGTGCTCACCCTTTTGTTTCACAATTCCTTTCAGGTAATAAAAGTGTAGCTGGGTTGAGCGGGGGATCACAAGGGAATAGAACGGTGGTCTATAGATGTTAAGGGTGAGGTGAATTTAACTTGAAAGGGTGTTTTGCCACTATCATACAAGATGTCTAATGACATACAATCTCGTGTCATCATAAGACAGTGTTGTGCTCATCCACTTGCTGAGTATATTTACAAGCACTACCTATATAATCTTGGTGTTTGTTTGGAGTTTAATTCCCAATTAGAGAAAGTGGAGATAATGATGTCAAGAGAAGACTCGTCATTGGGAAAAATATAATAGTAATCTTCTTGTTTTTCTTTGGGGTCTATTGGGTCAACCATGGATAATTCTGTGGCCATATGATATCTATCATAACCTAGAAGCATGGTCACCCATGTACGAAGGTTTTCTTAAGTACTTCCCAAAGATTCTAATTTGTAAAACAGTTTTTGACTATACCTTTATGTAAGGTATCATTGTGACGTGCTATCCAAAGTTGGTGTCCAGAGTTACAGTTGGTATATATTTGTATCTAAACTCACAGCATAACCAAGTTGTATTTTGCACGACAATTGTTATAATTAAGTTGTAGTTGTTTTCTGTACCATGTATTTGGCTACTCCGAATGGGTTGGATGGAATGGACCTATTTCGGGGTTGTTACAGTTGGTATCAGAGCTTAGGGATATGATCTCTGTCGGAGATCGGGATTAGAACTAGGAGGGGAGAGATGAGTAAATCCTTCGCTAGTGTGTCCTACCTAAGCTTATTTGTTGGTCAGTCATAATATCGAGATATTATGTGATATGTTAATTTGTTAAATTAACCTTTATTTTTGAAGCTGTATTCTAGAATGATATCTGAAATAGAGGAGATGAGCAATGGAGAAATCATGATGATAGGGGAGATAGAATCTGAAATGGAAGCAAGGTATTCTCAACTTTTTAAAATACCAGGTACGTAAATTTTGAGGACGAAATTTCATAAGGAGGGGAGATTGTAAGACCCCAAATTTTATGAAATAAAAGTATTCAATTTTTTCTTATAATTACAATTCAGTAAATGGTTAAATTGATAACAGTTTAAAGTTAAGGGTGATATATGATTTTTTTTTAAAATAAGCAAGTAGTTATAAAATACTCATTGTTGTCGGAGAATATTCGTTTTTTTATAGAATATTCTTTTTGTCGGGGAATATTCGTATGACGGCGCAACCATTTGTGGACCCCATAATAGAATAACTGTCGGATGAAGAAAAAGACAAATTAAAGATTTTATGAATAACGGCGTAGTGGTTACCGTTAACACTGTTGGAATACCCGGTGAGTAAAGTAAAGTAATACGCGTTGTTACACAGTAGCACACGGTATTGCACAATATTTTTGAATTATTGATTCTTACGTAAGAAGGCCCTACTTAATAATTGTTACAGTAATTACTGTTCAGTATTTTATTGATTCAATAATTGCTGCGTTGATATTTTATATTACTGTTGCTTTAATAATTGTCACTACACAGTATTTTCCATTATCGAAGCAATAATTCATATTATCTGAATAATATTATTAGAAAATATTATTGGCAATGTCTAGAAAGTTCTGTCTAAGGAGAGGTTTGGTCACCTAATTGCGCGCCAATAAGGAGAAATTCTTATTGGAAAGCCCTCTCTTTCCTGAGAACTGCCTAATTGCTATTATTGTGATTCTGTAATATTATTTGTGATTAATTAATTATTGATTTATATGATGAGAAAAATATTCATTTTATGTGGATATAGATGGAGAAAATTTTTAAAGTGACAATTATTGAAAATCGATATTTTATCTTTTCTGATAAAATAATATTTTATTATATTATTATAATATAATAATGATGATATTTTTATAATGAATGTGGGATATATGAGTATACGAGGAGGAGGAGTATTTTTGTTGCAAAAATTGTTTAAAACATGTTAAACATGTCTGTGGGCCCATTTATTGACTAAAATTTTATTATAGCCTGTAAAAACACCCTTTTATGGATTTCGGTCAATTTCTGTTTGGAATTTGGAAAAAGTTTCTTCTGCAAAGTTGTAGAGAATTAAATTTCCTATAAAAAAGGCGAGATTCGAATTTTCTGACAAAAGAGCTATTTATTATGAATTATTGAAGTTCTGAAGCTCCGGAATAGTTAATTTTTGAAGTTTTAATTATGTTAAATAAGAAAAGCATTTTTTAAGAGTTTTGCGAGGTGGGCTACTTGTGTTGAATGCTGAATTCAGTTGATAAAAAGTGTGCGTAAGAATTTAATAAATATATATTAATATTTTATTAAATTTTCTACTTTTGTGTTCTAAGCATTTTCCTATAAATAGGGTGCTTGGGTTAGAATTGAAAAACACACCAGAAACTAAAGTTTTCTCTCTATTTCTCTCTCTATTATATCAAGCGTATTTTGTGAGTATTTTAGTACTTCGAGTATTGCTATACAGTGCAAGTTTTTCAGCACTATATCCAGTATTCCAGTCATAAATACTATTCTTTCTGAGGTAAAGGAGGATATTTTCTTTTAAAAAGATATTATTTCTTCAATATCATTATGCCAGAATGTTGGTTGAAGATTTTTATCAAATTTGGAACTTTTCCATGTCGGGGTTACTATTCATGAGTTATTATTAACGAGTTACTATTCACGAAGCGTGATGATATTTTTTGTGAAATTTCTATCTTTTGGTGTCGGAGTTACTATTCACATATACGACACTATTCACATATACGACACTATTCACCGAAAAATGAAAATTTTTCTTTTTGTTCAAAATATCTATTCTGGATACTAGCTTTGATTATATCCATGTTTTGATCATTCTTGAATTTTACCCCACTCTGGTTATTTATGAAATATTTTTGAATGAAAATTGTTTAAAGTACGAATACTTAATATTTGTTCTTTTGCTTCACTGGATTCGTTTTCTTTAAAATATTTTTCATCATCCCCAGTCCTAAATGATGATATAACTGAATATCTTTGGCCTGTAGTGCAAAGATGAATGATTTCTGATGAATATCTTTGGTCCGTAGTGCAAAGATGAACATGTGCTTAGATGAACATGACCAACTGATGAATATCTTTGGCCGTAGTGCAAAGATGAGTTTATTAGTAGGATTATGAACATGAACTGTGATTTGGTATAACCATAATCTTTGATGTTTCAGGTGATGAAAATTATCTTTGTCCTGGATGAGGAAAAGAATTTAGAACTATAATTACGATTATGAGTTATACATGTGATTGTGGACATGAATTGTTGATTGATGTTACAGGGATAAAACATTGTTGGTGGACTTTTAATATGGAGAAGATAATAGACTCTATGGTCTATTTGACTCTTCTAATGGATTGCTCGTTCCGCTGCAACTATAGTTGAAAAGTTTTATCATCTACCATATGTTCTAAATCTCTGATTTATTACTGTTGAAGACTATTGATAATTTATTTATCTTTAGTCATGATATTCTTTACTGAGCTTGTTGTGCTCACCCTTTTGTTTCACAATTCCTTTTAGGTAATAACAGTGTAGCTGGTCGAGCGGGGGATAACAAAAGAGTAGAACGGTGGTCTATAGATGTTAAGGGTGAGGTGAATTTAACTTGAAAGGGTGTTTTGCCACTATCATACAAGATGTCTAATGACATACAACCTCGTGTCATCATAAGACAGGGTTGTGCTCATCCACTTGCTGAGTATATTTACAAGCACTACCTATATAATCTTGATGTTTGTTTGGAGTTTAATTCCCAAATAGAGAAAGTGGAGATATTGATATGATAGTAAACTTCTCGTTTTTCTTTGGGGTTTATTTGGTCAACCAAGGATAATTCTGTGGCCATATGATATCTATCATAACCTAGAAATATGGCCTCCCATGTACGATGGTTTCCTTAAGCACTTCCCAAAGATTCTAATTTCTAAAATAGTTTTTGACTATACCTTTATGTAAGGTGTTATTGTGACGTGCTATCCAAAGTTGGTGTCCATAGTTACAGTTGGTATATATTTGTATCTAAACTCACAGCATATGTGTTGTTTTATTTTGCACGACAATTGTTGTAATAAAATTGTAGTTGTTTTCTGTACCATATATTTGGCGACTCAAAATGGGTTGGATGGAATGGACCTATTTTGGGGTCGTTACAGTTGGTATCATAGCTTAGGAATATGATCTCTGTTGGAGATCGGGATTAGAACTAGGAGGGGAGAGATGAGTAAATCCTTCGCTAGTGTGTCCTACCTAAGCTTATTTGTTGGTCAGTCATAATATCGGGATATTATGTGATATGTTAATTTGTTAAATTAACCTTTATTTTTGAAGCTGTATTCTAGAATGATATCTGAAATAGAGGAGATGAGCAATGGAGAAATCATGATGATAGGGGAGATAGAATCTGAAATGGAAGCAAGGTATTCTTAACTTTTCAAAATATCAGGTACGTAAATTTCGAGGACGAAATTTCATAAGGAGGGGAGATTGTAAAACCCCGAATTTTATGAAATAAAAGTATTCAATTTTTTCTTATAATTACTATTCAGTAAATGGTTAAATTGATAAAAGTTTAAAGTTAAGGGTGATATACGAATTTTTTTTAAAAATAAGCAAGTGTTTATAAAATACTCATTGTTGTCGGGGAATATTCGTACGACGGCGCAACCATTTGTGGGCCCCATAACAGAATAACTGCCGGATGAAGAAAAAGACAAATTAAAGTTTTTATGAATAACGGCGTAGTGGTTACCGTTAACACTGTTGGAATACCCGGTGGGTAAAGTAAAGTAATACGTGTTGTTGCACAGTAGCACACGGTATTGCACAGTATTTTTGAATTATTGATTCTTACATAAGAAGGCACTACTTAATAATTGTTACAGTAATTACTGTTCAGTATTTTATTGATTAAATAATTGTTGCGTTGATATTTTATATTACTGTTGTTTTAATAATTGTCACTACACAGTATTTTCCATTATCGAAGCAATAATTCATATTATCTGAATAATATTATTAGAAAATATTGTTTGCAATGTCTAGAAAGTTCTGTCTAATGAGAGGTTTGGTCACCTAATTGCGCGCCAGTAAGCAAAAATTCTTATTGGAAAGCCCCCTCTCTCCTGGGAACTGCCTAGGTGCTATTATTGTGATTCTGTAATATTATTTGTGAATAATTAATTATTGATTTATATGATGAGAAAAATATTCATTTTATGTGGATATAGATGGAGAAAAGTTTTAAAGTGATAATTGTTAAAAATCGATATTTTATCTTTTCTGATAAAATAATATTTTATTATATTATTATAATATAATAATGATGATATTTTTACAATGAATGTGGGATATATGAGTATATGAGGAGGAGGAGTATTTTTGTTGCAAAAGTTGTTTAAAACATGTTAAACATGTCTGTGGGCCCATTTATTGACTAAAATTTGATTATAGCCTGTAAAATCACCTGTTTATGGATTTCGGTCAATTTCTGTTTGGAATTTGGAAAAACTTTCTTCTGCAAAGTTGTAGAGAATTAAATTTCCTATAAAAAGTCGCGAGATTCGAATTAACAAAAGGGCTATTTATTATGAATTATTGAAGTTCCAAAGCTCCGGAATAGTTAATTTTTGAAGTTTTAATTATGTTAAATAAGAAAAACGTTTTTTAAAAAGTTTTGTGAGGTGGGCTACTTGTGTTGAGTGCTGAATTCAGTTGATAAAAAGTGTGCATAAGAATTTAATAAATATATATTAATATGTTATTAAATTTTCTGCTTTGGTGTTCTAAACATTTTCCAATAAATAGGGTGCTTAGGTTAGAATTGAAAAATATACCAGAAACTAAAGTTTTCTCTCTATTTCTCTCTCAATTATATCGAGCGTATTTTGTGAGTATTTTAGTACTTCGAGTATTGCTATACAGTGCAAGTTCTTTCAGCACTATATCCAGTATTCCAGTCAGAAGTACTATTCTTTCTGAGGTAAGGGAGGTTATTTTCTTCTAAAATGATATTATTTCTTAAATATCATTATGCCAAAATGTTGATTGGAAATTTTTATCAAATTTGGAACCTTTCCATGTCGAGGTTACTATTCATGAGTTACTATTCATGAGTTACTATTCATGAGTTACTATTCACGAGTACTATTCACGAAACGTGATGATATTTTTTGTGAAATTTCTATCTTTTGGTGTCGGAGTTACTATTAACGTATACGGTACTATTCACGAATACGACACTATTCACCGAAAAATAAAATTTTTTCTTTTTGTCCAAAATATTTATGCTGGATACTAGCTTTGATTGTATCCATGTTTTGATCATTCTTGAATTTTACCCCACTCTGGTTATTTATGAAGTATTTTTGAATGGAAATTGTTTAAAGTATGAATATTTAATATTTGTTCTTTTGCTTCACTGGATTCGTTTTCTTTAAAATATTTTTCATCATCCTCAGTCCTAAATGATGATATAACTGAATATCATTGGCCTGTAGTGCAAAGATGAATGATTTCTGATGAATATCTTTGGCCCGTAGTGCAAAGATGAACAGGTGTTTAGATGAACATGACCAACTGATGAATATCTTTGGCCTGTAGTGTAAAGATGACTTGTTGATGAATATCTTTGTCCTCTAGAGCAAAGATGACTTGTTGATGTATATCTTTGGTCGTAGTGCAAAGATGAATTTATTAGTAGGATTATGAACACGAACTGTGATTTGGTATAACCATAATCTTTGATGTTTCAGGTGATGAAAATTATCTTTGTCCTGGATGAGGAAAGGAATTTAGAACTACAATTACGATTATGAGTTATACATGTGATTGTGGACAGGAATTATTGATTGATGTTACAGGGATAAAACATTGTTGGTGGATATTTAACATGGAGAAGATAATAGACTCTATGGTCTATTTGACTCTTCTAATGGATTGCTCGTTCCGCTGCAACTATGGTTGAAAAGTTTTATCATCTATCATATGTTCTAAATCTCTGATTTATTACTGTTGTTGTGACAACCCCAAAATAGGTCCATTCCATCCAACCCATTTGAGTAGCCAAATACATGGTACAGAAAACAACTACAACTTTATTACAACAATTATCGTGCAAAATACAACAACACTTAAATTATGAGTTTAAATACAAATATATACCAACTGTGACTCTGGACACCAACTTGGACAATACCTCATAATGATACCTTACATAAAGGTATAGTCGAAAACTGTTTTAGAAATTAAAATCTTTGCGAAGTGCTCAAGGAAACCTTCGTACATGGGAGGTCATGCATCTAGGTTATGATAGATATCATATGGACACAGAATTATCCTTAGTTGATCCAATAAACCCCAAAGAAAAACAAGAAGATTACTATTATGAGTTATACATGTGATTGTGGACAGAAATTGTTGATTGATGTTACAGGGATAAAATATTGTTGGTGGACTTTTAACATGGAGAAGATAATAGACTCTATGGTCTATTTGAATCTTCTAATGGATTGCTCGTTCCGCTGCAAATATGGTTAAAAAGTTTTATCATCTACCATATGTTCTAAATTTCTGATTTATTACTGTTGAAGGCTATTGATAATTTATTTATCTTTAGTCATGATATTCTTTACTGAGCTAGTTGTGCTCACCCTTTTGTTTCACAATTCTTTTCAGGTAATAAAAGTGTAGCTGGGTCGAGCGGGGGATAACAAGGGAATTGAACGGTGGTCTATAGATGTTAAGGGTGAGGTGAATTTAACTTGAAAGGGTGTTTTGTCACTATCATACAAGATGTCTAATGACATACAACCTCGTGTCATCATAAGACAGGGTTGTGCTCATCCACTTGCTGAGTATATTTACAAGCACTACCTATATAATCTTGGTGTTTGTTTGGAGTTTAATTCCCAATTAGAGACAATGAAGAAAATGATATATCAAGAGAAGACTCGCCATTGGGAAGAATATGATAGTAATCTTCTCATTTTTCTTTGGGGTCTATTTGGTCAACCAAGGATGATTCTGTGGCCATATGATTTCTATCATAACCTAGAAGCATGACCTCCCATGTACGAAGGTTTCCTTAAGCACTTCCTAAAGATTCTAATTTCTAAAACAGTTTTTGACTATACCTTTATGTATGGTGTCATTGTGACGTGCTATCCAAAGTTGGTGTCCAGGGTTACAGTTGGTATATATTTGTTTCTAAACTCACAGCATATGTGTTGTTGTATTTTGCACGACAATTATTGTAATAAAGTTGTAGTTGTTTTCTGTACCATGTATTTGGCGACTCAGAATGGGTTGGATGGAATGGACCTATTTTGGGGTCGTTACAGCTGGTATCAGAGCTTAGGAATATGATCTCTGGCGGAGATCAGGATTAGAACTAGGAGGGGAGAGATGAGTAAATCATTCGCTAGTGTGTCCTACCCAAGCTTATTGGAGATCATGTGTTGTTACGTGTTGCTCCATGGAAAGGAGTTACAAGATTTGGAAAGAGAGGAAAGCTCAATTCTCGATTCATCGACCCATTTTTAATCCTTGATCGAGTAGGAACTGTGGCCTATAGACTCGCTTTACCGCCAAGTATGTCTCATGTTCATAACGTTTTTCACATATCCATGTTACGTAAATATGTGGAAGACCCGAACCACATTATTGAGTTAGAACCAGAAGAAATAGCAGAAGATTTGACGTATGAAGAGGTTCCTGTTTAAATCTTGGATAAGAAGGAATATATTCTACGCTCCAAGGTTATACCTCAAGTCAATGTTTTGTGGAGAAATCACGATGTTGAGGAAATGACTTGGGAGTTAGAATCTGAAATAAAATCAAGGTATCATTACCTCTTTGATATATCAGGTACGTACCATAATTTCGAGGGTGAAATTTCTTAAGAAGTGGAGGTTGTAAGACCCCAACTTTTTAAATAAAGATGAATTTTCTATAATTATCATTTTTGAATATTATGGAATAAATTTAATATAATATTATAGTTGTGGGTAGTATTTATAAATTCTGCAAAGTATGCAAGTTGTTATATTATATTCGATTGGTCGGGGAATATTCATTTTAGCAGGGAATATTCGTACAACGGCGCAATCATTGGTGGACCCCACAACAGAATTATTGTCAGATTGAGAAAACGATAAAAATATTTTTATGAAAATAACGGTAGAAGTTTTACCATTGATACTGTTGAACTACTCGGTAGTAAAAGTACAGTAATACGTGTGGTTACATAGTAGCACACGGTATTGATTATTAATGCTTACGTGAGAAGTCATTCAATTTTGTTCAATTATTGCTGTAGTAATTGTTGCATAGTATCTCACGTTATTTGATTCAATTATTGTCGATATTTATTATATTGTTAAAATCAATAATTGAGACGACAAATTTATTAATATTATTATTTTCAATATTAATGATGTCTAGAAGTTCTGTCAATGAGAGGTTTGGTCACCTAATTACGCACCAATTGGGAGAAATCATTATTGGAAAGCCCCCTCTTTCCTGGGAACGACCTGGTCGATTAATATTGTGAATTATAATAAAGGTGATAAATGTTGTTAAAATTATTAAGGTGATTTTATGAAGTTTTGCTTATTTTATGGACCCCTATTTACCCATTTTCCAAAATATTCGGTAGAAAATTTTTATAATAAAAGTGGGGCCCACATGTGGGGCCCGTTTGTGTTGGAAAAATGATTTTTTTTGAAAATGGAGAAAGAGTATACATATGGAAGTTATTTATATATGTATGTATTGAGTATATGGTGGGAGAAAAGGATAGGTGAAAGTGATAGGTGTGTGATGTGTGTGTGAGTGGAAAATGGTGGAAAAGTGGTAGTGTGATAGTGATGTTATTTCTTACGAATTCACTGAAACTCCAGATAGAAAAATTATAGAGAACCTATAGAAAAGTATTCTGCTACTTCCCTACTCTTATATTTAGTTTCTTTTACGGTAAGGGGTGTTATTCTTTCTTATTCATGAAGAGAATTGTTGTTATTCCATTTTTTATTATTCTGTTGGAATATCCTGTCTGTGCATTTTACGCCGGACCTGATTCCGTCTTTATTATTCTGTTGGAATATCATGTCTGTGCATTTTACGCCGGACTTGGTTCCGTCTTTATTATTATTCTATTGGAATATCCTGTCTGTGCGTTTTACGCCGGACCTGATTCCATCCTTATTAGTATTCTGTTGGAATAATCTGTCTATGCGAAGTATCGCATACATGGTGATTTCTGTTGTTATTCCATTTTTTATTATTATGTTGGAACATCCTGTCGGTGCGAATTTCGCCTGACCTGGTTCCGTTAGTATTATTCTGTTGGAATAACCTATCTATGCGAAGTACAGCATGCATGGTGATTTCTGTTGTTATTCCATTCTTTATTAAGCTCAGTTGGTTAAAGTTTAGACTTCTATACTCCATGAAATTAGTGGAATATTCTTGATATTTGCGCTTCATCCAGTATCTTTTCATGGAAATATTTTTTTGAGCATTCTTGAATTGTACTCTACAAAACAGTATCATGTTGACAATTTGGACGTTATTAGTTCCTGAATAAGTTAATTCTTGAACTTGTTTTATTGAATTCTTATATCATTGTTATCATCCTCATGTTATTTTTATTTGAAAGTCATCTGTAGCCTGTAGTGCATAGATGGACTTGGTATGATTATGACCAGGGATTATTCGGTGTAATCATGACCATAATTTTATAAATGATATGGTAAAAGTCCTCATTGGCCCATAGTGCATTGATGGACAGTTGTTGGCATGATCATGACCATTAATGAATACACAAATATTCTTGGCCCGTAGTGCATGGATAATTGTGGTTGTGATATTAAAGAATATCCTTGGCCGTAGTGCAGTGGTGATTCGATGATGTGGATTATTTATTAAGCTGAGTCTCAGCGATAAAAGTCATTAAAAACTTTTTAAATCATAGAAGATAGTAGATTTTATTCTCTACTTGACTCTTCTAATGGATTGCTTGTTTTCACTACAGTTAAACTTGATGTTTGTTATATTGTATCAGTTTAATACTGTTTAAGGCTAATGATACTTTATTATGCATTATCTTAGTCATAATATTTCTTACTGGGCTAATTAAGCTCACCCTTTCTTTCACTGTTCTCTTCAGGAAATGAGAACGTAGCTGGGACGAGTCAGGGAACGGAGTGATGGTTCGGATGATAGTATTAGCTAGAAGTCCTCACTATTCTGTTAAATAGTGTGACAATAAATGTAATGAGGACTTATTCTGAGAATGGTTATTGTCTAGAAGACAGTGTTTGTATTTAAACTCATAGCTCTCTTGTTGTATGTTAAAGATTGTATTTGTATTCTGTACCATGTATTTGGCAACTCAGAATAGGTGATGTATACCGAATTTTGGGGGCATCACAGTCTTTATCTCTAACTCCATCCTTTGCAAGTCATACAAAATGGGCCTTTTGATGAGTGAGTTTTATACACATGAATTAGGTACATTCGGGCTTAATTTATTGTTGTTATCAAGTCTTTTAGGATGTTTTTATGTGTTTGTGTCTATTCAAGCATGTTGTATATTGTTTTGTAGGATTTGGGACAAAAGTTGCATGGATCGACGTTCGGGGTGGCTAGATTCGCGTTTTCGGCTTGTCATTTACACAGCAGTCACTTCAGAGCCAATTTGACTATAGCTCCGGACATTATTTCGAAAAACTTCAAGAATGAAAGTTGTTGATCTACTTTTCCTCTTTCCAGAACATCTTGAATCATCTAAATCGGAGTTCGGACGAAGAAGTTATGGCCGTTTTCCCAAAGGACGTCGGAGCAGAAAATGTTAGACTTTGGGCCAGCGCCGGGGCACTCGTTTTTGGCTTGATACCAGCGCCGGGGCGCTGGGGGGCAGAATGCCAATGCTGTGCCCAGCGCCGGGGCGCTGGGGAAGGGCCTGGTGCGGGCCTGGACGCGTTTTGAGCGAATTTTGACACATTTTTGACTCCAAATTGGATTGGGATTGTTCCTAAACTCAAAATTAGACTTTTAATCTATAAATACATGATGTAAGACATAAAATAAGGGGGGATTACATAGCTTAGCCTAGATTAAACACTCCATTAGATTAGAACATAATCCTAGTTCTTATTAGTTTTGGAGATTGAAGCAACTTGGAGGCCATTGAAGATCAAGAGCAAGAGCAAGAGGGGAGCATCATATTTGCTGACAACAGATTCTATTCTCTTCTCTCATCTTACTTTTATTTTTTAATGTCTATTCAATTGTGGATTCTTGGTTTTAATTCATTAATTATGAACTAATTCTTTTTATTAAGATTTCAATTGAACTTTTTATGATTATAAATTGATTATTTGATTTATTCCAGTTATTTATGTTAAAGTGAATTATTTATCTTGTCTTGTGCATATTGCTTAATTATCTGATCAGTAATTACTTTGTTACTCTAGAAGGAATTGGAAGAGGAATTCTAGGGTTAGAACTGGGCATGATATCATGTGACTTAGTTATTTGCAAAGTGAATAATTAGGTTTGTGAATTGAATGGAAATATCTGTTCACCGCATGTAACACATAAGGAATTGGAATTGAAGGAGTTTAATTCAATTGTTTTGCATTGGAATATAGCAAGATTAATCTGGATTAAATAGAAGGCAATTGATCACTTGGAAAAGGACTTTTGGCATTTGAGAATTCCTGTTAACAATTCAGTAGACATAATAATTAGGATAATTGGATAATTGATTTATAATTCATAATTGGGGATATTGAAATCTTAATCTTTATTTATTTGAATTCATTCGTTAAAATTCTAGTTTTAATTGATTAATTTAGTTTTCCTAATTAGAAAAAACACGATTTGAGATTGTTTAAATAAAATTAGTTTGGTTAAGAATTAGTACTTGGTGATTTTTATTAAATAATTCCTCGTGGGAACGATACTCTACTTTCACTTTATTACTTGCTGACCGTGTATACTTGCACGTATTCATTGATTGCGAAATCGATCAACAAGTTTTTGGCGACGTTGCCAGGGAATTAATTTAATAATTATTGTCCAATATTAATTTCAATCAAATTAGTCTTAATTTAAACATTTTTATTTTTTTTTATTTTTAATTCTCTTTCTATATTTCTCTCTTTTCAGGTACCATGGATGACTTTGTGTATCAATGGCCATACACGAACATGACTCAACCAAGGGGAGCGGAGATTGACGTCAAGAAACTTTCTGCATTGTCAGCACAGATTGAGACACTTTCGAGGATGTTTGAAGCTTTTGAAGCTCAGCGTCGTCAAAGTATGGCGGTTACTTGTGATTATTGTGCTGAAAATCATATGAGTCATCAATGCGCCATCAGTTTCGAGCCGGTACAGTATAGTGGTGATTACCCCAATAATTATGTCTATCCCAACAACTATCATCAGGATTGGGGGTATCACCCGGATTTTTCATGGAGTAACAATCAAGCTGCAGCTCAACCACCTAGACAACAACACACCTCCGAATTTCAAAATCCGACTCAACAACCAGAGAGGATATCAAGTTTGGAAGAAACCTTAGAAAAATTCATTAGAGCTTCTGACAAAAAGAACGAGGAACAAGATAAGAAAATGAATCAAGTAGAGCTGAATTTGCAAAGCCAAGGGGCATTGATCAAGAATCTGGAAAATCAAGTGGAACAGATAGCACATGCGTTGAACAACCGTCCTCAATACACCTGGCCCTATGATACAGATTCAGAGACTGATGGTGAGCCCGAGCCAAATCTACAACTGGATGAGCCACGAGATGAAAAAGAGGAGACAAGTGGGGATAATTATAACAAGGTCGGTGAAGAACTAATTGTGAGAACCAATGATGATGAGCCAATATTATTTATGTCTCAAGTGCCATCTCCTCCACAGTTCAAGAGTCCGATTAGATTTGTAAAACCTTGTCCAATTGGAAGTCATGTCATCGGCAAAGCTCTTGGTAACGTAAGAGCTAGTACAGTTGTGGAGTCATGGTGGGATGAAAAAGAAAAGATAGAGGAAGATTCCATTATGTTTATTAAGCTTCAATACCCTAATCTGATCATCGACATAATGGAGGAAACACCTAGTGGTTTGCCGTTCTTAATGGGGATCCTATCTACAAAGAGCATGCTAGGTGACTTTAATACAATGGCTATCGTAAATGGGAACCTACCAAAAGCTATATTATTTCCGATGGATGGAGGGTTCCTCAACTTTCGTAGGGGAATTGGATAGCATTGATCAGACAAAGTCAGGCTGAGACTATAAAACAAGCGCTTATTGGGAGGCAACCCAAGTTTAATTTTTATTTTTTATTTTTAGTTTTTATTAAGTTTTATATTAGTAGTTTTGAATTTGCATTTATTTAGGATTTAATAAAATTGCTTCTATCATGGTTTTATAGGTTATTCAAGTCAAATTCAAGTGTGGTGCCCAATTTGTTCCATGTGCTTATCCTATTCTCCAAACTTAGCGGACAAGGAGGAAGATTGCTATATTTTCAGGGAAGTCCTCTGCTTTAATTTTTTCTATTTCAGTCATTGAGTACAATGTCTAGTTTAAGTTTGGGGGTATTTTAGTGTCGTATTGCATATAGTTAGTTATTTACATTGTAAGTTCATTATGTTTTCGAGTTATTTACATTTAGTTTTTGCATTCAGTTTTTTTTGTTTAAAAAAAAAATTAAAAATCGCAAAAATAGTAGTTAGTTTACTATGTTTGTTGCAGTTAGTTTATATTTGCATGATTCCAACTGTTAGATAGTAAAAGTCTATTTTGGCCAATGATGAAACTGGAGTTAAGTAGATAAGTATAGTATTGAATATTCAGGCTTTGATGTGATTTCTTGTTATGAATTGAATCTTTTCCTGTTTGAAACTGGTATAATTAAGGTTAGCACGTTAATAACAGCTATGTTAACTGATTAAGTTTAAATTGATACATAATGGATTTCTTAAGGATAATACTAGTTTGAAGGAATGAAAGACATGAATAGACGGAGATGGCTAAATTTTGATAAAAACTTAAGTTTGGGGGGAAAATTTTGGGGTATATAAGCTTTAAAAAAAACATGTTGAGTCTTGTGGTGGGTTGAGGAAAAACACTCCCCATAAACACAAGCGTGAGATGGAGCGTAAAACGCACTCACCAACCATCTATCAAAAAAAAAAGAAAAAAAATTACCATGGCTAGTTTTGTTTCGGGGCCTTTGTTACTTGAGTAAGTACGCCCGAAGGGGTATCTTAAAACCTAGCGCCCTAAGGTCTTATATGGTCTGGGAGTCGTTGGTCGAAAGCTCGCTAAGGGGTGACACTGTTAGCCTAATGGAATGAGACATTGCACAGTCATGGTTAAAAAAAAACAATAAAACGGGAAAAGAGCAAAAAGCCCCCGTAATAAAAAGTAAAGCATAAGTATCCCAGATTGGACTCTTGAACTTGGTGGATGTTTAACTTTAGTTGGATCTAGCTTGTTCGTGAATTTTGTGAGTTTTCACTGTATGATGCCTTTGAAGATATCTATTATGTCTTAAATTTGATTTTATATCAGTTAACATTGTTGTGGAGCACACACGCACTATAGTAGTGATAATAGTCTAAGATTTGATGATTGATTGGGAAATTACTTATTTGTTTTAATATGAGGTATTATCATGTTTACTTGATTTCTCTAAGGCCGGTTGAATAGACTTGTTTCTGTCATTACTGTTGGATTCGTAGGCATATAGATTAGTTTCATTACATTGCATTGCATAACATTTTTGTGTTTTTGCTTGAGGACAAGCAAAGGTTTAAGTTTGGGGGTATTTGATGAGTGAGTTTTATACACATGAATTAGGTACATTCGGGCTTAATTTATTGTTGTTCTCAAGTCTTTTAGGATGTTTTTATGTGTTTGTGTCTATTCAAGCATGTTGTATATTGTTTTGTAGGATTTGGGACAAAAGTTACATGGATCGACGTTCGGGGTGGCTAGATTCGCGTTTTCGGCTTGTCATTTACACAGCAGTCACTTCAGAGCCAATTTGACTATAGCTCCGGACATTATTTCGAAAAACTTCAAGAATGAAAGTTGTTGATCTACTTTTCCTCTTTCCAGAACATCTTGAATCATCTAAATCGGAGTTCGGACGAAGAAGTTATGGCCGTTTTCCCAAAGGACGTCGGAGCAAAAAATGTTAGACTTTGGGCAAGCTCCGGGGCGCTCGTTTTTGGCTTGATACCAGCGCCGGAGCGCTGGGGGACAGAATGCCAGCGTTGTGCCCAGCGCCGGGGCGCTGGGGAAGGGCCTGGTGCGGGTCTGGACGCATTTTGGGCGAATTTTGACACATTTTTGACTCCAAATTGGATTGAGATTGTTCCTAAACTCAAAATTAGACTTTTAATCTATAAATACATGATGTAAGACATAAAATAAGGGGGGATTACATAGCTTAGCCTAGATTAAACACTCCATTAGATTAGAACATAATCCTAGTTCTTATTAGTTTTGGAGATTGAAGCAACTTGGAGGCCATTGAAGATCAAGAGCAAGAGCAAGAGGGGAGCATCATATTTGCTGACAACAGATTCTATTCT
The DNA here is from genome assembly GCA_020205505.1 of Panax japonicus. Lineage (NCBI taxonomy): Eukaryota > Viridiplantae > Streptophyta > Magnoliopsida > Apiales > Araliaceae > Panax > Panax japonicus. The sequence goes on along the minus strand of CM035107.1, from coordinate 8,042,077 downwards.
CTTCTCTCATCTTACTTTTATTTTTTAATGTCTATTCAATTGTGGATTCTTGGTTTTAATTCATTAATTATGAACTAATTCTTTTTATTAAGATTTCAATTGAACTTTTTATGATTATAAATTGATTATTTGATTTATTCCAGTTATTTATGTTAAAGTGAATTATTTATCTTGTCTTGTGCATATTGCTTAATTATCTGATCAGTAATTACTTTGTTACTCTAGAAAGAATTGGAAGAGGAATTCTAGGGTTAGAACTGGGCATGATATCATGTGACTTAGTTATTTGCAAAGTGAATAATTAGGTTTGTGAATTGAATGGAAATATTTGTTCACCGCATATAACACATAAGGAATTGGAATTGAAGGAGTTTAATTCAATTGTTTTGCATTGGAATATAGCAAGATTAATCTGGATTAAATAGAAGGCAATTGATCACTTGGAAAAGGACTTTTGGCATTTGAGAATTCCTGTTAACAATTCAGTAGACATAATAATTGGAATAATTGGATAATTGATTTATAATTCATAATTGGGGATATTGAAATCTTAATCTTTATTTATTTGAATTCATTCGTTAAAATTATAGTTTTAATTGATTAATTTAGTTTTCCTAATTAGAAAAAACACGATTTGAGATTGTTTAAATAAAATTAGTTTGGTTAAGAATTAGTACTTGGTGATTTTTATTAAATAATTCCTCGTGGGAACGATACTCTACTTTCACTTTATTACTTGCTGATCGTGTATACTTGCACGTATTCATTGATTGCGAAATCGATCAACACCTTTGCGTTGACAATATTGCACTCGTACCCGCATATGATCTTCCACTCAGTGTGTAAGCTACCACGTTTGCTTTTCGAAGATGGTATTGGATGGTATGATCATAATCTTTCAATAGTTCAAGCCAACGTCGTTGTCACATGTTGAGTTCCTTTTGGGTGAAGAAATATTTGAGGCTTTTAGGATCCGTGTAGATCTCCACCTTCTCTCCATACAGGTAATGCCTCCAAATCTTAAGCGCAAAAACGACAGTTGCCAACTCTAGATCGTGAGTAGGGTAATTCCTCTCATATTCTTTAAGTTATCATGAGGCATAGGCTATGACTTTCCCATGTTGCATGAGAACACATCATAACCCTTTGCCCAAAGCATCACTGTAGATGAAAAATCCCTCCGAGCCAGATGGTATTGTCAGAACAGGTGCTGAAATGAGTCTCCTCTTGAGTTCTTGAAAACTCTTCTCATATTCCTCACTCCAACCGAACTTTGTATCTTTTTGAGTTAGCTGAGTTAATGGAGTAGTGATTCGAGAAAATCCTTCCACGAATCTCCGATAATAACCAGCTAATCCAAGAAAGCTACGTACTTCGGTCACTGATTTAGGTTGCTCCAAGCTTTGAATAGCTTCAATCTTTGTCAGGTCAAAAGATATCCCATGATTTCATATCACATGCCCAAGGAATGCTACTTCCTCAAGCCAGAACTTGCATTTCTTCAACTTGGCATATAGCTTGTTTTCACGAAGCTTTTGGAGTATTAGCCTCAAGTGTTGCTCATGATCTTCACGGCTTTTGCAATATATGAGGATGTCGTCAATAAAGACGACCACAAAATGATCCAAATATTCCTTGAATACTCGGTTCATCATATCCATGAAGGCAGCAAGAGCATTAGTCAATCCAAAAGACATGACTAAGAATTCATAATGCCCGAACCGAGTTCTGAAGGCAGTCTTTGGAATATCCTCAATTTTAACCTTCAGCTAATGATATCCAGAAGGAAGATCGATCTTTGAAAAAAATTGTGCTCCTTGTAACTGATCAAATAGGTCATCAATACGTGGCAATGGGTACTTATTTTTGATGGTGACATGATTCAACTTCCGATAATCAATACAAAGTCGCATACTCCCATCTTTCTTCTTCACGAATAGAACAGGAGCACCCCAAGGAGACGTACTAGGACTAATGAAACCAATGTCTAACAATTCCTGCAATTGGGTCTTTAACTCCTAAAGTTCAATAGGAGCCATTCGATATGGGGCTTTAGAAATGGGTTTTGTACCAGGTTCAAGGTCGATACAAAATTCAACTTCACGCTCTGGGGGTAGGCCAGGAAGTTCTTCAGGGAATACGTCAGGAAATTTATTAACAATAGAAATATCCTTCAAATCTGACGTATTTTTGTTTAAATCCGTGACATGAGCTAAGAAAGCTTGACATCCGTTTTTCAATAAACGAATAGCTTTATGGCTTGAGATGACCGTGATTGATTTTAATGGTTTGGTCGCTTGAATTCGCATAATAGGTTTATTAGGAATATGAAAGCTAACAACCTTACGAAAACAATCAATTTTAGAATGATGAGTAGTTAACCAATCAATCCCTAGAATCACGTCAAATGCAAGTATTTTTAAAGAGATAAGATCGACAGGTAACGTGCGATTACCGATTTGAATCAAACAAGACTTATAAACAGTGGATGTAATGAAGGTTTCTCCTAATAGAGTTTCAACAGATAAGTTAAAGTCTAATTTCTTCGGAGTCAAATTTAAACGTTGAGCGCAAGTAAGAGAAATAAAAGAATGGGTAGAACCGGTATCAAATAAGGTATAGACAGACTTCACTAGAGTTTATGATAAGCTTACCCGTGATAACCTCGTTCGGGTTCCTTGCTTTCTGGGAGGTCACAACAAACGCTCTCCCTTGCACTACGGGCTTTGACTTTTCTGAAACGGCCTTTGGTGCCTCCATCCTAGCTGAATTATCTTTGGTGAACGATAAAATCGAGTTAAGTGACCTTCTCTTCCACAATTATAACATGCTTTGGATGGCATCGCGCAGTTTGGACTGATGTGTCCCTCCACTCCACATTTGAAGCATATGATAGGTGGTCGTTCTCCTTCCTTAACAACGGGTGCTGGTGCTGACGTCTTTCCATCATTGTTGAATCTCTTTTTCTTGAAATGTCCATTTTTATTGTCTTGGCTATGATTACCACCGAAGTGGTTACCATTTCTGGTATGTTAATTCCCTCCACGTTTGTTGGCACAGCTTCGATAACTGTTTCCACTGGTATTTTAATTCTGTCGGCTGCTTTCTCTTGGTTGCATTGACTCGTTATCGCGTTCCAACAACTGAGCCCTATTTACAACATCTGAATACAAACACAGTTTATGAGAAATAAGATATTATCGTATCTCCGGTTTCAAACCTCTTAAAAACATTCGGGTCATTCACTCCTCATTATCAACCAAATGGGATGCAAACCGGTATAACTCCGCAAATTTAGCCTCGTATTGTGACACGGTCATATTTTTTTTGTTCCAACTTGATAACTTCACCTCCTTCATGTGATGAATACTTTCGGGAAAGTACTTGTCGTTGAACAGCTCTTGGAACTTCTCCCAAGACATCTTGAGTGCATCAGGCTGGGTACATTTTACAGATTCCCACAAAAAATCTGTCTCTTCACGCAACATAAAGGTGGCAAAGGGAACTTTTTGTTCCTCGGAGCATCCCAAGACATCAAATATCTTGGTTATCTGCTTTATCCATGCTTCCGCCTTAAGTGGTTTTGGCTCTCCAATAAACTCTGGTGGTCCCAGCTCCTTGAACTGTTTGACGGTGACCGTCCGAGAGTTGCCAGTGTTTCCACCTGCATTTTGGACAGGAGCCGCTCTCGCCTGATGTTGCATGAATTGCATGAAGCCTCAGAACATTCCATCGTTCATCATTTGGTCAGTGTTGTTGTTTACATGAGGATTGTCGCCTTCCTGATGCACATTGTCCTGGTTATTGATCTTTAGAGACTCAACGGTCTCCTGTGCTCCATTGATGTTCTCAACATTCTCGGATGCCATTTTCAAATACTGCCACAAAACAAGGGTTAATTGACATGAAACATATTATCCCTATACTCTAACTGACCAATTAAATACCAAATAAACTTAGGTAGGTCATAGTAGAGAAGGAATTCCCCGTCTCTCCCCTCCTAGTTCAAGTCTCACATCTTAGCCAGGGATCATATCCCTAAGCTTTGATACCAACTGTGACACCTCCAAAATAGGTATACATCACCTATTTTGAGTCGCCAAATACATGGTATAGAATACAAATACAACTTAATTATACAACTGTCGTGTAAAGTACGACAAAACACAAGCTGTGAGTTTTAATAAAAATATTGTCGTCTAGATAATATACAAACTCAAATTCAATATTATTACATTTACTGTCCACTATTTTACTGAATAGTGAGGACTACTAATGCTATCATCTGGTCCATCACCCCGTTCCCCGACTAGTCTCTGATACGTTCTCATTTCCTAAAGAGAACAATAAAAGTAAAAGGGTGAGCTCAACTAGCCCAGTAAGAAATATTATGACTAAGATAATGCAGAATATATTATCGTTAGCCTTCAAAAGTGTTAAACAGATACAATATAACAACCATCAAGTTTAACTGCAGCGGAACAAGCAATCCATTAAAAGAGTCAAGTAGAGAATAAAATCTACTATCTTTTATGATTTAAAAGGTTTTTCATCACTTTTATCACTGGGACTTAGCTTAATAAATAATCCACATCATCGAATCACCCCTGCACTACGGCCAAAGATATTCTTTAGTATCACGACCATAATTATCCATGCACTACAGGCCAAGAATATTTGTGTATTCATTAATGGTTATGATCATGCCAACAACTGTCCATCAAAGCACTATGGGCCAATGAGGACTTTTACCACATCATTTGTAACATTACGGTCATGATTACACCAATAATCCCTGGTCATAATCATACCAAGTCCATCTATGCACTATAGACCGCAGATGACTTTCAACAAAAAATAAACGTGAGGATGATGACAATGATATAAGAATTCAATAAAACAAGTTCAAGAATTATTTTATCCAGGAACTAATAACGTCCAAATTGTCAACATGATACTGCTTTGTAAAGTAAAATTCAAGAATGCTCAGAAGAATATTTCCATGAAAAGATATTGGATGAAGCGCAAATATCAAGGATATTCCACTAATTTCATGGAGTATAGAAGTCAAAACTTTAACCAACTGAGTATAATAAGGAATGGAATAACAAAAGAAATCACTAGGCATCCGATAGACCGTACATGCAGGTTATTCCAACAGAATAATAAATAACGGAATCAGGTCTGGCGTAAAACGCACAGACAAGATATTCCAACAGAATAATAAAGATGGAATCAGGTCCGACGTAAAATGCACAGAGAGGATATTCCAACAGAATAATAGAGACGGAATCAGGTCCGGCGTAGAACGCACAGATAGGATATTCCAACATAATAATAAAGACGGAATCAGGTCTGGCGTAAAACGCACAGACAGGATATTCCAACAGAAAGATAAAGATGAAACCATGTCCGGCGTAGAATGCACAGACAGGATGTTCCAACAGAATGATAAAGAATGGAACAACAGAAGAATTTCACCAAGTATAGGGTAGCCCGCGTATACAGGTTATTCCAACAGAATAATAAAGAATGGAATAACAGAAGTTCTCTTCATAGATAAGAAAGAAATAATACTCCCTACCTTTAGAAAAATTGGATACTAGAATATTGAGGTAGCAGACTTCTCTTCTTCTTTTTATAATTTTTCTCTATAATAATCGCTTTAAAGCTTTTGTGAATTGGTGAGAAATGAAGGAAGAATGAGCTTCTATTTATAGAAAAATATAGTTTCGATAATTGCATGTTTTGGGGCTCGAAAAATTTTAGTACAATACCTCCAACTTTTTCTTTATTTTTAATTTAGTTATAGAAGTATTATCAAACTTGCACCACCTCCCCAAATAGTAAATAATGTGATTCAATAGTAAATTATGTGAACCAATAGTTCTAGACATGTGAAAATACGAATTATAGTATAGTACCTCCATCTATACCTCTATTTTTATCTTAGTTATGCAAGTATTATCAATCTTGCACTAACTCCCCTAATAGTGACAAGAATGTGCAACAATAGTATACACATATGAACAAATAGTTATAATCATGTGAAATAATAGCAATCAAATGCTCATTTATCCGGTTAAATACCCGATTGGTCAATATAACCTCCAAACATCAATTATTATCAAAATAATTATCGATTATCACTAACACAAATAATTTCAACACAATGAAACCTTTTTTATCAAAAATATAAAATTTGAAATTTCGAAGTTTGACTTTTCCTAAAAAAGTCAACTGTTAACTTTTTGACCAAATAGTGAATTCTAGAAAATTTTGAGTTTATAGACTATTTTTACTAATTTCATCGTTCCGGACTCAATTATCTTGTCCGCGTCTCCAAATTCAACTCCGAACACAAATTCAATTTTAATAAAATTCATCATTAATATTATAACTCACAATATTTATCAATCAGGTCGTTCCCAGGAAAGAGGGGGCTTTCCAATAAGGATTTCTCCCTATTGGCGCGCAATTAGGTGACCAAACCTCTCCTTGACAGAACTTCTAGACATTGTAAATATTGCAATTTAATAATATGAATAACTTTGTCGTCTCAATTATTGATTTAATAAAATAACATATTATGCAGATGATACTACGACAATAATCGAATCAATAATATGATATATATGATGCAGCAATTACTGTAGCAATAATTGAGTATAACTGAGTGACTTCTCATGTAAGCATCAATAATCAATACCGTGTGCTATTATGCAACCACGTGTATTACTATACTTTTACTATCGGGTAGTTCAACAGTTAACGGTAAAACTTCCGTCGTTATTTTCATAAAGTATTTTTGTCATTTTCTCAATCCGACAATAATTCCGTTGTGGGGGTCCACCAATGATTGTTCCGTTGTACGAATATTCCCTGTTAAAACGAATATTCCCTGACCAATCGAATATTATATAACAACTTGCGTACTTTACAAAATTTATAAATATTACCCACAACTATAACATTATATCAAATCCACACCATAATATTCAAAAATATATTTTGAGAAAATTTAATCTTTATTCAAAAAGTTGGGGTCTTACAGTGATGGTTAAAGAACCTGAAATGACTGGTGATTTAATGATCCAAAACCAGGATGTTTGTTTGATGGTAACCTCAGACATGATACTGTTTTACGGTGTCCGAGTTGATAAGCTGTGGAATTTCATCGCCATCCATTTCCTGTAATTTGAGAGTGCTTCCTGTCAATATCTCCTTGACAACAAACGGGCCTTCCTAGTTAGGAACGAATTTTCCCTTAGATTGATCGTGGTTGTCAATGATCTTCTTCAAAACCAAGTCGTGTTGTTTGAATTGTCGTAGTCGAACTTTTTTGTTATAGGATCTTCTTTACAAGTAAAGGGTCGCTCATGTATGGGCCACATACTCCCCCATGGATTTCATCCATGAGCCTCTGAGCTTGGTCCTCATCCAGACATCTGAGGAGACCTCATCCTGCATCTCTTTTGTAGATTGTATCTCCGCTCAGGTAGAATTTCATAGCAAGTCGATGGATCCGCCTTTTCTCAGTCGGGCTTGCCTCAGCGGGTGTAGATCCATCTCGTAGGTACCCCTTGATATGGTGATACCAAAGGGTGTTGGATGGGAGGTAGCTCATCCAATACTTCTCCAATGTAATTCCCATAGGCTGGAGCCTTTTGTTGGGCAAATATGAGGGTTGTCATGTCTTTCTTGTCATGTATGTTGATCAAGGAGGCCAAGGTTGCTAGTGCATCTGCAAAATCATTCCTATTCCGAGGAATATGGAGGAAGGATTTTTCTTCAAACTCCGAAACCATCTGTAGAACCTGCCGATGGTAAGGCAGCAACTGTAGAATCTATTGAAGAGCTTTTTTCTTTTTCTTTTTTCTTTTTTTTATTATATTTTTTTATGCATTAGATCGTGGAAAAGAGCCATATGGCTCACTGATAGGTAGCTCCGGCATTGATGAGGCCGAATGACAATAGTTTGTAGCGAAAGGCTCCCCAAGGAGTGATGAATGCAGTTTTCTCACGATCCTTTTCAGCAACAATGATTTGATGGTACCTCGCAAAGAAATCCGTAAAAGAGTATATGTCATATTTGAGCAGTATTGTCAATGAGAATGTGGATAAATGGCACGGGAAATCTATTTTTAAGGTAAGCTTTATTTAGATCCCGATAATCCACGCAAACTCGCACCTTTTCTCCAGGTTTAGGCATGGGAACGATGTTGGATATCCATTCAGGATATGTGGACATCATGATAATACTAGCTTGAAATTGTTTCACAATTTTTTCTTTAACTTTTAACTTCCACTCAGGTTTTAATCGCCTGAGCTTCTGCCTGACTGGCTTGAATCCCCCTTTCATGGGAAGGCGATAAATGACAATGGTAATGGATAAACCGACCATGTCTTCATGAGACTATGCAAACACATCCTGGAATAGGGTCAATAGAGTAACTATGTCATTCCTTTGGTTTGGAGTGAGGTCCGTACCAATCTAGATTTGTTTGGGGTTTTCTAAGGTTCCGAGGCTTTAAAAGAGGAGGTTTGATCAAGATTTGGATGGGGTTTTTCTTCGACCCATTCTTTGATCTTCTGAGGTATCTCATAGTCCTCTTATATTTTTATCAAGTCAGAGTCCAACTTTACATCAAAGTTATAGTCCTTGTGGAGAATAGGCACCTCATCAGCAAGTCTAGGCACATCTAATTTTAGAGTCCTGAAACAAAATGCTTTCACTTAATATATGCAGTTGTTCAATCACACAAAGTATTAGCATATACTGAAAAAAGTAACTGCTAATACTGTACAGAAAAAGTAAGTAGTTATTGATATCTACAGGGCAGAATGAGTTTTTACCCGTTTTACCCTCGTCGACCAATGCAATGAGTGTTGCTCCAATTGTCGAGGGCAAAGTCCTGGTGGACTGCAGTGATGGAGGGGTTGTCATTGTCCTCCTTCTCCCGAATGATAACCATTACATCTGGATAATCATCGTCTGGGGTGTATATTGTTAGTTCCTAGTTGGCACAATAGTTATCTAGAAGGGGGGTTGAATAGATATTTAAAAACCTTTTTGTTTTAAACGTGTTCGTTGATGATGATTAAAACTTAGTGGAATTAATGTTTGTTTTAATCTCCTTTATGAAGTAGTGGAGTTATGATAGTGAGGCATTTATAGCAGTTATGGCAGATATAGCAGTTATCTTATGAAAGTAAAAGACATAATTTTTTTAAGTGGTTCAGAGCACTTAAAGCTCATAGTCCACTCTTCTACTCCTCGAGTAGGAAATCCACTAAGAATGTCTTTTACAACTTCTGAATCACACAGATTCCTTCTAGACCAGCAGTCTAGGAACTTCTTAGTTCACTCTTGAACTCTTCAAGTCCAACAGACTTGGCTCTCATACAGTTCACTTAGAACTCTTCATGTCCAGCAGACTTGGTACTCTTCTTTAGTTGATTGGTAGATGTTGAGTTCTTGATGGTTGCTACTCAGTTGCTATTTAAGCATTTGTTCGAAAGAACTAAGTAGCTGAGAAAGCTTTTCTATTTCTCAGATCGTAGAGTTGAGCTTTGAGAGTTCTTCACGTTGTATGTTCAATGCTTGTTTATCTCTCTTATCTGCTTGATTTGCATATATGTGATCTTGAAAAATATCTGTTGAATCCATCCGTTGAAGCATTAAATACGTTTGACCTTTCTGTTCTTTGATGGAGACATTTCTGTACATCTTCTGAACTGTATTCTGGCCCACTTACACTGCAGACTACTTTCTCACCTAACACCTAAAAAGGTGTTTTCCTCATTACCAATGGTACTTTTCTTAGCTTCTTCAATGCGCTTCTTTGTTGCATACTAAGGATATTTCTTATGACTTTGGGATGGTGAGTACTACAACGTTTAGAATCCATTCCTCATATGTTGAAGTCTGTCTCCACACAAATCATGATGTTTGACATTTCTGACACAAGACAGATGATACTCTACGATTCAGATCGTGATACTCTACGATTCAGATCATGGTACTCTACGATTCAGATCGTGGTGACTTGTCGCCTTGGTGCTTGGTCTGATGCTATCAGGCAAGAGCACTATAATTTCTTTTAAGTCTTTGAACACTACGATCTTTGCTTGCTTGAGTTGTAAAATCTATGTTTTTGAGAGCACTCTATGATCTCTGAGTTGGCTTGGCAAACGTTGGAGCCACTCTACGATTTTCGAAGAGGCCCTTCAAGGCAGGCACACTACGATCTTTGAAGCTCTATGTTTCTGCCTTGACTTCTGCAACGTTGATCAGATTGATACACTACGATTTCTTCGAAGCCTATCTATTACATCTCAAGATCAACCTAACAGCTTTGATCTTTTCTATCAATACATTCAATTACATAATGATACACGTTAAGAGCTTAGATCAACCTAACAAATTTGATCTATCACTAAGTCCTTGTACATATATTACTTGAAGGACTTTACAAATAATCATGAGCATATACATTAAAACATCAAATCATAATATGCATTCGCCCTACATATATGTTTATGTGTTAATCATGGACAATGATGCGTACGTTAGACATCATTCAGACGATGTCTTGTTTAATTCTTCGTTCCTCTTCTTCCACTGCAAGATCTGGAACTAGGATTTCTTTTTCCTTCACCGGTATCGATTTAGGAAATAACATAGTCATTACATGGGCATGCACCTTTACTGGAGACCGTACAGGGTCAGGAACAGTAGGTAGAGATAATCTTCGCGTGGCTAAAGGAATCTATTTGTGCTTATTAGGATTCCTGCGACTAGAACTGGCCTTATATGGACTTTGGGTTCCTCCTTGTGCAAAGGATTCAGCATGTATGGGTATCCTTGTACCCGGAGTAGATTGGTGTAGTTATTTAAGAAGAACAGCCAAATCTGTAATTCGTTTACTAAATTTGTCGAATTCTTCGCGAGAGACTGGATTAAGATATGTCTGGTCAGACGAAGACATAATTGGCTATAGGCTCGTGGCTTTTTTGGATTTTGACCGGGTCACTAGACTAATTATATCCCTACAAAAAAGACTTATGTAGTTTAGTCTTAGTGAATGTAGCAATATTACGTAATGTGTCCATTTAGGAGTATCGTCCTACGAAACGGATGTCAGTTGACAAGATAGCATTTCAGGTTTTGATATAAAGGGAAGGCATGTATATATATTCCTTCATATTTTCCATTACATTGAGATTTACATGGAAATTCAATTACAAGTAATTGAATTTATAAGTAATTAAAATGTGAAAGTATGAAGAGACTTTCCTTCACGTTTGGTTTATCAGAGGCTGACCTATCTTAGGTTATTCTCGCGGTTTTTTGGCATGAAGGTTCCCAAATCATCGCAATTTACTCAACGGGAAGTTAATCCGGTCTTTCAACTGGAGCGAATTTGGGTGGTGCCTTTCCTGAGTCTCGTTGGAATTAGTCTTCCTACGAGTCCAGTAATCAAACACTGATAGGATAGCCTTATGGTGGAGGAACCACATAACATATATTCACATACAACGTGTCTCACCGTTTATGAAAATGATTACATGTGCGAAGCACTAATATCATAAGCAGATATAGTGTAAAACATTAAGCGCAGAAAAATATATGAATTCGTACACATTCATCATAAATGTAAATGCAACATTCACACACAAGAATATAACAGTTTTGAAAAATTATAATAGCGGCTTAAGTCCTCTTACTGGTGTCCCTAGCAGAGTCGCCACCTGTCGACGTCGGGATTTTTATTTGTCCCTTTTCATTACTTGTTCTTTGGTGTTCTCATGTTAGGTGAGATTTGTTTGAAAAAACAAGTGAAAAGGTCTGACATGTATCATGTCAACGATGGACTGTTAAGAGTCGCCAGTTGGTTTTTTATATGGTTGTACCAACACAACCGAGAAAAGGTTTGCCCAGTGATGTGACACTACTAAACGGGTCAGTGAAATTGAGATACATTAGGGTTCGGGGACTTGATTATGCGAAGGGAAGGTGTTAGGCATCCCCCGAGATCTGTGTTACCACGGTGACTGCCTCTTTTCAAGAAACTGTTATATGAACATGTGTGTGTGTGGATCAATATGTAATTATTTGGAAATAGTGCGAGGCCTCGTTCGCACCTATATACACGGGGTTTGAATTTGTGTAAAAATTCAGTTTTAAACAAGATATGACAGTGATGTTTTATTAAAAAAAAAGGTTTTTTTAAACCCTTGTTCTTAATAGTAATTGAGACCTTTTACACTCCCATTTTATATTAAGTGTTCGGCTTGATTATTTTTATTTTTCAAGATGCGAAGCATCTTCGAGAAAATAATGTACAAAATAGTGCCGAACTCCTCGTGGGTATGAAAACCATCTGAGGAAATCTGAACACCATGAATAAATTTACAAGATGCTTACAGCTGAAAAATGTCCATCACGGGAACCGAATCTAGATCCAGTAGATTGAATCTGTGATCACATGATTCATAGGCTCACATGATGCTGCAATTGATTATAAAGAAGTAAGCATGTATATATATAAAAGTTGTAAATATATATATATACAGACATGATTAACCACCACGAAGCACCTCCATGGGGGATCAGAAATATAAATAAAGTTGTAAAAGCAATCAATCGCCACAAAGTGAACTCTAGACGGGACGAAAAAGTAAAGAAAGTTGTAAAGACGATCAACCACAATGAAGTAAACTCCAGGTGGGACTAAACGTATATATATATAAGCGGTAAACGTACCGAATGTAAAATCCAGGCTCATCGAACAAAGTCCGACAACAGTTGATATATATAAGTATATATATATATATTTATTAAAGCAGAAAATGCTCCGGATGTAAAATTCAGACTCATCAAACAAAGTTTGACACACAGTTCATATATATAAATGTATATATATATACGAAAGCAAATAAACGCTCCAGATGGAAGTCTAGGCTCAATTGAGGCATAACTCGATAATGTTAGTCCATATATAAAAATATATATATAAGTATATATATATATATATATATATATGTGTGTGTGTGTGTGTGTGTGTGTGTATGTATAAACTGAAATAAAACCACGGACCGAAGTTCGGGCAAACACACGCAACATGACTCTCAACGTGAAGAATGGTGTGTGCAAAGATGAATAGAAAGGCTTTAAGTGTGTAAGAAGGCTTACAGTGGGCTGCCAAAGAAGACTTCTATATCTTTAAAGGGATGAACACTCGGCTCCTGCCGGTTCAAAAAGTAGCTATATGTGAGCTCACAAGTGTTTAAAATGAGAAAGCACTCAGTGTAGGGTGAGTACAAGGCAAATTTGACAGGGATTCCTCCCCTTTTTCTCTTGTAAATATGGCCACCCCAAGCCCTCTATTTATAGAGGGGGGGAGCCGCAGGTGTACCTGCGGTTTCCCGGGGTGCCCCGGGCAATATGGGTCCTGTCGTCTCGAAGTATGTGCACTCGAAACACGCGTTGTTCACTCAAACCTTCATAACATTCAATCCGGGAGTCCGATAGAAGCATAATATACCATTCTGGAAAGAACTTTCCAAGAGCTACGTAATGACATATGATTTTCCCTTTTTTTATTCCGAGAAGATGGGTCCATGACTGAAATGGCATTCCCGGGTTTCCGTCAGGTAGTCCGTTGAGCCGTTTTGCGTAGTTTGCGCTCAAAAGTTAAGATATGGTTCTTGTGGGACTTCTATTGAAGTAATTTGAGTTGAAATGATTTGATTTGATGTGATTTGAAGTTGATTTAGAAAATGACCATTTTGCCCCTCCCGGGGTTATCTCCGGTGTTTGAGCAGTTGTAACAGTCTTTTCTCACTGTTATCTCTGAGTTTGTCATGTTGTTGACTCTGAATATCCTCAAGGTTATCTCTGAGGTTGGAATTGATGTTGTGGTCCTCCAGGGTTACCTCTGGACTGTGAAAAAGACATTTTTGCCCTCCTACATAGTTAGTAACAAGAAAAGAAAATTTCGAGTGCCTATACTCTGTTTTGCTTATTATCTTTTATTGTTAAAAAATTGGGATGCTCCATCTTCATATTCTATGCTCTGTTTTGTAAAAGAACAAATCAAATAATTTGGAATGTCCTCGATTAGTGAAGTAGGCTCTGTTTTACTAAATAATTATTCAAATAAACACAATTATCAAATGTTGTGACACCCCCAAAATAGGTATACAATACCCATTCTGAGTCTCCGAATACATGGTACAGAAACAAATACAACTTCAGTAATACAATTGTCGTGAAAAATACGACAACACATATACTGTGAGTTTGAATACAAATATAGTCTAATAGTGAGTATACAAACTCAAAATGAGTCTTCATTAAAATTATTAATATACTATTTTACAAAATAGTGAAGACTACTAATACATCTATCCTCAACCATCACTCCATACCCTGGTTAGTTCCTGCTATGTTTTCACCTCCTGGGAAGAAAAATGGAACAAAAAGGAAAAGGGTGAGCTCAACTAGCCCAGTAAAGAATATTATGACTAAGATAATATACAACAATTTATCATTAGTCTTCAACATGGAAAAATCTGATAAAATATATTAGACAACAATTTTTAGATCAACAACAGCAGCGAAAATAGCAATCCATTAGAAGAGTCAAGTAGAGAAAGAATTCTACTATCTTCTAAGATTTAAAAGCCCATCATTAATAATTTATCCCTGTAACATCAATCAATATACATCTTGAATCAAGTATTCATCTTTGCACTACAGGCCAAAGATATTAATTTGTATCACCAGTTGGTCATGTTCATCTCATCACCTGTTCATCTTTGCACTACGGGCCAAAGATATTCATCAATTAATCATTCATCTTTGCACTATGGGCCAAAGATATTTAGTAATATCATCATTTAGGTCGGAGGAAGATGAAAAATATTTTAAAGAACGAATACAGTGAGACAGGAGGACAAATATTAGGGATTCATATTTCAGTTTATCCAAGTTCAATAATACTTCATAATAAACTATAGTGGAGTAAAATTCAAGAATGAAGATCAAAACATGGATTTAATTTCAAGAATAAGGGTCACAACAGATAACTTGGAAGAAGAAAAAAAAATATTTTTTTTCCTTTTGTGAATAGTACCCGTGAACAGTACCCATGAATAGTAACTGTGAACAGTACCCGTGAACAGTAAATGTGAACAGTACCCGTGAACAGTAAATGTGAACAGTACCCAATCATGAAAAGTTCCAAATTTGATAAAAAGTTCAGACCAATAATCCTATGAAATGATATTAGATGAAGCAAAATTTTTAATCATTTCAGGAATTATAGAAGCAATACTTACCATAGTAAGTTCAAATTTAGGAATATGAAATGAAATAATATTCCTTCCATACTATGGAGTATGAAAGAAAATAATATTTCTTACGAGTATTGAAATAAAATAATATCCTTTACCTTGGTAGAAACTAGATTTGACTGGAATATCGGATATTATTCTGAGAAAATCTTGCAGAAAAACTTCGCTCAAAATATTATTATACTCAAGAAAATACTCACAATACTATAGAATAAGAATTTCTGAATTTAGAAACGGTGTGATGAGGAAGAAGGGGTAACCATCCTTTTATAGTTCAACGGAGGGAGAAAAGTTAAATGAATATGCCTAATTCTGTCAACTTTTTCTCCGCCTAATCTTGCTGTATAAGCCTAACTTTGATCCATTCTTCCTTGGGGCCACCTTTGAACCAACTAAGCTTTGCAGGAAATTCTCATTTTGCAATAGTAGAGGGGCCACACTTTTGCAACAAAACTTTGCAGAAGAAATCCTTAACCAATTAGCTTAAAAAAAAGGACAATGCTATACTGTTAAGCATTCAATTACCATATGATCACTCCTCTTTTTTTCAATTGTTGGGGTCCCACACATGAGAAACACAACTTAATTTGCAGGAGAAATTCCTCACTTGGAAAGGAGTGCACGCAATAATAAACTTGCACACTCAATTTGAAAAATAAGAATTTCAAACGAACTTGTTCACCTCTTTTCCCACATGCTTAAATATATATATATATAATAACTTAATTATTTAAACAATTATAATATATTAATAATAATATATTTGAATGAATATTTTATCGGAGAAATAATTGTAATTCCACAGAAAATATGCCAAACTTTCAACAATTATCTCAAGCTAAAATTCCTTCATTTATAACCACATAAAAAATAAATCCATCATTTATATCCACATCAAATAAATATTTCATTATCATATAAATCAATAATTAATTATTCATAAATAATATTACAGAATCATAATTATGACAACCAGGCCGTTCCCAGGAAAGATGGGGCTTTCCAATAAGAATTTCTCCTTACTTGCGCGCAATTAGGTATCCAAACCTCTCCTTGACAGAACTTTCTAGACATTGCCAATAATGTTATCTAATAATATTATTCAAATAATATGAATTATTGATCTGATAATGGGAAATACTGTGCAGTGATAATTATTGAAACAACAATAATATAAAATATCAATGCAGCAATTATTGAATCAATAAAATAAAATATCGAACAGTAATTACTGTAACAATTATTTAGTAGTGCCTTCTTACGTAAGAATCAATAATTCAAAAATACTGTGCATCCACGCGTATTATTGTATTTTAACCATCGAGTATTCCAACAGTGTTAACGGTAACAACTACGTCGTTATTTATAAAAACTCAAACATGTCGTTTTCTTCATCAAAAATTTATTCTGTTATGGGGCCCACAAATGACTGCGCCGTCGTACGAATATTCCCCGACAACAAGAATATTCCACGACCAAACGAATATTCCCCGACAACAATGATTATTTTATAACCACTTGCTTATTTTCCAAAATTTGCACATTTCACTCATAACCAGAGAATTATATCAAATTAATCCTTATTATTTCAAGATAATAAATAGAGAAATTTTAATTTTATTTATAATAAGTTGGGGTCTTACACCCACAATACCTTGGTGATGAAATCCCACTGACTCTAGTGGATATTGAACCTTCCCCAACCTTTTGATGACTATTTTCTTTAGGGTGTTTCTATCCTCTTTTTATTCCTTACGAAGTTCAAGATTATAGCAAGAGAGAGATGATTACAATGGAACCCTAACCTTTTGCCTCACTTCACAACAAGAGAGAGAGAGAGACAATTTCATGCGAGAGTTGGATGAGAGAGAGAAAAATAAAGAACGAAATGACTGTGTGAAGATCTGAAGAATCTGTAAAGTATTTTAATTTTTTGGGGGGAAATCTCATGTTTTGATATAAGGATTAATCCTTGCAAGTTATTAGTAGCTAGGCCCGTGGTGCTCAGGTGGTCATATGACCAAAGATTCAAACAAGAGGTTGTGAGTTCGAATCTGTGGAGAGGCAATTTTTTGGGGAAGATTCAAAATATGCCACGTTAGCAGCGAACACATGTAAAATTACAATATAAAACACCACGTCAGATCTGCCACGTAGGCGCCATGTGTGCCACATCATCAGGTCAACACACATATTGCGCATGTGGGTTCAAAGTCCAAATTTTTTAATAGAAAGGGGCTCAATTAGTGTTGACCGAAAGAAAGAGGATCAATACCCAAAAATCACTAAAGTTCAGTGGTCGACTTTGTATTTTACCCTATATATATATATATATATAATCCATTTCTCCAGCGAATTAGAAGGAGCGAACTAATAACGAACCGGCTATAGCGACGGGTTTTTTCGTCGATATAGTCGGTTCGCTTCCTCCAGTTCGCTGGAGAGAGCTGGACTATATATATATATATATATATATATATATATATATATATATAGGTACACAAGTGTGTAAATTCTAAATATACGCATGATCTCAGAGTAGTCTTATAGTAGAGTAGTCACTCTACTACTGTAAAAACTTAGAGTGAATTCTTAGATATTAGAGTGAATACTCTAGGGTTATATTTGTTTGTAAGGATTATACTTGAGATATAACTATTAATCTCAAGTGTTGTTTGTTTTCAAATTTAGACTTGGACTATTAGTCTAGAGATTATAAAATGACTTAATAGTCTTTAGATTATAATTATAATCATGGGATTATAATTCTTGGATTAATAGTCATGTGATTATAATCTAATAAATTATAATCTAATGTGTGACACCCCCAAAATAGGTATACAACACCCATTCTGAATCGCCAAATACATGGTACATAAAGCAAACTATAACTTCAATAATACAATTGTCGTGCAAAATACGACAACACATACTGTGAGTTTAAATACAAATATTGTCTTCTAGTCAATATCCACACTCAAATAAGTCCTCATTACAATTATTCAAACACTATTTTATAGAAATAGTGAGGACTGCTAAAACATCTTTCTAGAACCATCACTCCATATCCCGACTAGATCCTGCTATGTTCTCAACTCCTGAGAAGAAAAATGGAACAAAAATAAAAAGGGTGAGCTCAACTAGCCCAGTAAAGAATATTATGACTAAGATAATATACAACAAATTATCATTATTTTTCAACAGGAAAAAATCTGATAAAATATTATAGACAACAAGTTTTAGATCAACAACTGCAGCGGAAACAAATATCCATTAGAAGAGTCAAGTAGAGAAAGAATTCCACTATCTTCTAAGATTTAAAAGTCTATCATCAATATTTTATCCATGTAACAACAATCAAAATACATCTTTAATCAAATATTCATCTTTGCACTACAGGCCAAAGATATTCATTTGTATCACCAGTTGGTCATGTTCATCTCAACACCTGTTCATCTTTGCACTACGGGCCAAAGATATTCATCAGTTAATCATTTATCTTTGCACTACAGACCAAAGATATTCACTAATATAATCATTTAGAACTGAGGATGCTGAAAAATATTTTAAAGAAAATGAATCTAGTGAGACAGAAGGACAAATAGTAGGGATTCGTATAACAGTTTATCCAAGATCAATAATACTCCATAATAACTAATTTTGAAGCAAAATTCAAGAATAAAGATCAAAACATAGATACAATCAAAGATAGTAACCATAATAGACATCTTGGACAAAAAGAAAAAAATTTCATTTTTTTCGGTGAATAGTGTCGTATACGTGAATAGTAACCCCGACACAAAAAGTTCCAAATTTGATAAAAACTTCAAACCAATATTTTGGCATAATGATATCAAAAAAAATAATATCATTTACGAAGAAAATAACACCCCTTACCTCAAAATAATCGTACTTCTGACTGAATTTCGGATATAGTGCTGACAGAAACTTGTACTGAAAAATATAAACTCACAAGGTATCTAAATAATCACAAAATACGCTCGATAATATAGAGAGAGAAACAGAGAAAGCTTATGTTTCTGTTGTGATTTTCAATTATAACTTAGCCTTCTATTTATAGAAAGTATTATCACGCCGAAGCAGACTTGACCTGCAATCTGATGGCTTTACATGCTACTATTGCCACCCACCACATTTGAAATAAAATTCAGCACATTTATTCACCAACCATAAGTGGGGCCCACTTAATTCTAGAATTTTCTACCAAAATCATTTATAAACCTAATTTCTGAATCAGTCACCTCTTAAAATTCATTACAAATCATAAGTTCATTTTTAACAGTTCAAAATTTGTGGAAATATACTCAACTTATATATGTATAACATATCCAAAAATCACAACGATCCAACGGTCGGATTAAAAATTATAACTCACGCAATATATCTCAAAAATACTGGTTTAATTTTTAATACCTTCATTCCGACAAAAATACTGATAAAACACCTCAACATTAACTCTTTCATTTTTAACCACAATAAATATATCCACATAAAATAAATATTTCCTTATCATATGAATCAATAATTAATTATTCATAAATAATATTACAGAATCACATTTATGACAACCAGGCCGTTCCCAGGAAAGAGGGGGCTTTCATATAAGAATTTCTCCTTACTGGCGCGCAATTAGGTGACCAAACCTCTCCTTGACAGAACTTTCTAGACATTACCAATAATACTATCTAATAATATTATTAAAATAATATGAATTATTGATCTGATAATTGAAAATAATGTTCATTGACAATTATTGAAATAACAATAATATAAAATATCAACGCAGCAATTATTGAATCAATAAAATAAAATATTGAACAGTAACTACTATAACAATTATTGAGTAGTGTCTTCTTACGTAAGGATCAATAATTCATCAATACTGTGCATCCACACGTATTACTGTATTTTAACCACCGGGTATTCCAACAATGTTAACGGTAACAACTACGCCGTTATTTATAAAAACTAAAACTTGTCATTTTCTTTATCCGACAATTATTCTGTTATGGGGCCCATAAATGACTGCGCCGTCGTACGAATATTCCCCGACAACAAGAATATTCCATGACCAAACGAATATTCTCCGAAAACAATGATTATTTTATAACCACTTGCTTATTTTGTAAAATTAGCACATTTCACCCATAACCAAAGTACTATATAAATTTAACACCTTATTATTCACAATAATAATTAGAGGAAATTCGATTTTATTTATAATAAGTTGGGGTCTTACAACCTCCCCTCCTTATGAAATTTTGTCCTCGAAATTGATATACGTACCTGATATTTCGAAAAGGTGAGGATACCTCGCTTTCATTTCTGATTCCAACTCCCAGGTCATCTCTTCAATAGCATGGTTTCTCCACAAAACCTTAACTTGTGGTATAACCTTGGTGCGTAGGACATGCTCTTTCCTATCCAAGATCTTAACAGGTACTTCTTCATACGTTAAATCTTCGGCTATCTCGTCTGGTTCTAACGCAATAATATGGTTCGGGTCTTTCAGATATTTACGAAGCATGGATATGTGAAAAACGTTATGAACACGAGACATACTTGGAGGTAATGTGAGTCTATAGGCCACATTTCCTATTCGGTCAAGAATCCCAAATGGACCAATAAATCGTGGATTGAGCTTTCCTCTCTTTCCAAATCTTGTAACTTCCTTCCATAGAGCAACACATAACAATACATGATCCCCAATATTAAATTCCACGTCCTTTCGATGAAGATCAGCATAACTCTTTTGTCAATCTTGTGAGATTTGTATACGTTATTGAATCATTTGGATATTTTCTGTAGTGATACGTACTAATTCTGGTCCTAACAAAGTTGATTCTCCCACCTCATCTCAGTATACTGGAGAATAACACTTTCGTCTATACAACGCCTCAAATGGAGCCATGCCTATACTTGCTTGATAACTATTATTGTAGGAGAATTCCACCAGTGGAAAGTACTTATCCCAACTTCCTTTAAAATCTAGGACATAAAGTCTTAATAGATCTTCAAGGGTTTGAATAGTCCTCTCTAATTATGATATGCCGAGCTAAATCGTAAATCTGTGCCCATAGCTTTTTGCAAACTAACCCAAAATCGTGAAGTAAATCTTGGGTCTCGATCAGAAACTATGGATACCGGCATACCATGCAGTCTTACAATCTCGTTTATGTACATACGAGCAAGACGTTCAAGTGTATAAGTTTCTCGTATCGGTAAGAAATGAGCATACTTGGTCAATCTATCAACAATGACCCAAATCGCATCTATGCCTTGAGAAACCTTAGGAAGACCGGTAACGAAATCCATGGTAATGTGCTCCCACTTCCATTCTGGAATTTCAAGTGGTTACAATGGACCTTTTGGTACTTGATGCTCCGCTTTAACTCGTTGACAAGTTAAACTCCTTGAGATAAACAACGGTATTTCTCTCTTCATATTGCTCCACCAAAATGTATGACGAATATCATGATACATTTTGGTACTCCCAGGATGGATTGCAAACGGTGTATTGTGCGCCTCCATCATGATTTTATACTTTAAATCAGGGTCGTTAGGAACACAAAGTCTGGAGTTGACTCGAAGTATTCCTTCTTCATCGATTCTTGCTTCCGGCATAGCACCTTCTTGCACTTTCTTCCTCATACGCATCAGCTCCGGGTCTGTAGCTTGAGCAGCTTTAACTTTATCGATTAAAGTCGGTTCTACTCGTATATTCTCCATCGTCACATGCGTTCCTGGAGTCTTTAACTCTATCTTCATCCTCTGCAAGTCACACAAAATGGGCCCTTGCGTTGACAATATCGCACTCGTACTTGCACGTGATCTTCTACTCAATGCGACAGCTACCACGTTTGACTTTCCAGGATGGTATTGGATGGTATGATCATAATCTTTCAACATTTCAAGCCAACGTCATTGTCGCATGTTGAGTTCCTTTTGAGTGAAGAAATATTTGAGGCTTTTATGATCCGTAAAGATCTCCACTTTCTCCCCATACAAGTAATGCCTCCAAATTTTAAGTGCAAAGACAACAGCTGCCAACTCTAGATCATGAGTAGGATAATTCCTCTCATATTCTTTGAGTTGACGCGAGGCATAGGCTATGACTTTTCTATGTTGCATAAGAACACATCCCAGCCCTTTGCCCGAAGCATCACTGTAGATGACAAATCCCTCCGAGCCAGATGGTATTGTCAGAACAGGTGCTGAAATGAGTCTCCTCTTGAGTTCTTGAAAACTCTTCTCACATTCTTCGCTCCAATCGAACTTTGTATCTTTCCGAGTCAGCTGAGTCAATGGAGTAGCTATTCGAGAAAATCCTTCCATGAATCTTCGATAATAACCAGCTAAACCGAGAAAGCTACGTACTTCGGTCACTGATTTAGGTTGCTCCCAGCTTTGAATAGCTTCAATCTTTGCTGGGTCAACAGATATTCCATGAATTGATACCAAGTGCCCAAGGAATGCTACTTCCTCAAGCCAGAACTCGCATTTCTTCAACTTGGCATAAAGCTTATATTCACGAAGCTTTTGGAGTGTCAGCCTCAAGTGTTGCTCATGATCTTCATGGCTTTCGGAATAAATAAGGATGTCATCAATAAAGACGACCACAAAGTGATCCAAATATTCCTTGAATACTCGGTTCATCATATCCATGAAGGCAGCAGGAGCATTAGTCAATCCAAAGGACATGACTAGGAATTCATAATGCCCGTACCGAGTTCTAAAAGCCGTCTTTGGAATATCATCGGTTCTAATCTTTAATTGGTGATATCCGAAATGAAGATCAATCTTTGAAAAGAATTTGGCTCCTTGCAACTGGTCAAACAAGTCATCAATACGTGGTAATGGATACCTATTTTTGATGGTGACATAATTCAACTCCCGATAATCAATACAAAGTCGCATACTCCCATCTTTCTTTTTCACGAATAGAACAGGAGCACCCCAAGGAGAAGTACTAGGACGAATAAAGCCAATGTCTAACAATTCCAGCAGTTGGATTTTTAACTCCTGAAGTTCAATAGGAGCCATTCGATATGGGGCTTTAGAAATAGGTTTTGTACCGGGTTCAAGGTCGATACAAAATTCAATCTCACGCTCTGGGGGTAGGCCAGGAAGTTCTTCGGGGAATACGTCAGGAAATTCATTAACAATAGAAATATCATTCAAAACTGACGTATTTTTGTTTAAATCTGTGACATGAGCTAAGAAATCTTGACATCCATTTTTCAATAAACGAATAGCTTTATGGCTTGAGATGATCGTGATTGATTTTAATGGTTTGGTCGCTTGAATTTGCATAATAGGTTGATTAGGAATATGAAAGCTAACAACCTTATGGAATCAATCAATTTTTACATGATGAGTAGTTAACCAATCAATCCCTAGAATCACGTCAAATGCAAGTATTTTCAATGAAATAAGATCTACAGGTAATGTGAGGGTACCGATTTGAACCAAACAAGACTTATAAACAGTGGATATGATGAAGGTTTCTCCCAACGAAGTTTCCACAGATAAGTCAAAGTCTAATTTCTCCGGAGTTAAATTTAATTGATGAGCGCAAGTAGGAGAAATAAAAGAATGGGTAGAACCGGTATCAAATAAAGTATAGACTTCATTAGAGTTTATGATAAGCTTACCAGTGATGACCTCATTCGGGTTCCTCGCTCTCTGGGAGGTCACAACAAACGCTCTCCCTTGCACTACCGGCTTTGACCTTTCTGGGACGGCCTTTGGTGCCTCCATCCTAGCTGAATTTGTCTTCGGTAAATGACAAAATCGGGCTAAGTGACCTTCTCTTCCACAATTATAACATGCTTTAGACGGCATCGCGCAATTTGGACTGATGTGTCCCTCCACTCCGCATTTGAAGCATATGATAGGTGGTCTTTCTCCTTCCTTAACAACGGGTGTTGGTGCTGACGTCTTTCCATCATTGTTGAATCTCCTCTTTTTCAAATGTCCATTCTTATTGTTTTGGCCCTGATTACCACTGAAGTGGTAACCATTTCTGGCCTGCTGATTCCCTCCACGCTTGTTGTCACCGCTTCGATGACCACTCTCGCTGGTATTATAATTTTGCCGGCTGCTCTCTTTTAGTTGAGTTGACTCGTTATCGCGCTCCACTAACTGAGCCCTATTAACAACATCTGAATACAAACACAGTTTATGAGAAATAAGATGTTGACGTATCTCCGGCTTCAAACCTCTTAAAAACATTCGCGCCATTCTCTCTTCATTATCCACCAAGTGGGACGCAAACCGTGATAACTCTGAAAATTTTGCCTCGTATTGCGACACGGTCATATTATTTTGTTCCAACTTAATAAACTCCACCTCCTTCATGTGGCGAATACTTTCGGGAAAGTATTTATCGTTGAACAGCTCCTGGAACTTCTCCCAAGATATCTTTAGTACAGCAGGTTGAGTACGTTTTACCGATTCCCACCAGTAATCTGCCTCTCCGCGCAACATAAAGGCGGAAAAGGGAACCTTTTGCTCCTCGGAGCATCCCAAGACATCAAATATCTTGGTAATCTGCTTTATACATGTTTCCGCCATAATTGGTTTTGGCTCTCCCTTAAACTCCGGTGGTCCCAGCTCCTTGAACTATTTAGCGGTGACCGCCCGAGAGTTTCCCGTGTTTCCATCTACGTTTTGGACAAGAGTCGCTCTCGCCTGCTGTTGCATGAATTGCATAAAGCCTCTGAACATTTGATCATTCATCATTTGGTCATTGTTGTTGTTTGCATGAGGATTGTCGCCTCCTTGATGCACATTATCCTGATTATTGATATGTGGTGAATCAACAATCGCATGTGCTCCATTGCTATTCTCAACATTCTCAGATGTCATTTTCAGATACTGCCACACAACAAAAGGTTAATTGACATGTAACATATTATCCCTATATTCTCACCGACCAATAAAATAACACATAAACTTAGGTAGGTCATACTAGCGAAGGAATTTCCCGTCTCTCCCCTCCTAGTTCTAGTCTCACATCTTAGCCAGGGATCATATCCCTAAGCTCTGATACCAACTGTGACACCCCCAAAATTAGGTATACATCACCCATCTTGGGTCGCCAGATACATGGTACAGAATTCAAATACAACCTACTAATACAACTGTCGTGTACAATACGACAAAACATAAACTGCGAGTTTGAATACAAATAATGTCTACTAGAGATTATACAAACTCAAAAGGAGTCCTCATTACAATTATTGTCACACTATTTCACAGAATAGTGAGGACTACTAATGATATCCTCTGGACCATTACTCCATTCCCCGACTCATCCCAGCTATATTCTCATTTCCTGAAGAGAACAGTGAAAGAAAGGGTGAGCTCAACTAGCCCAGTAAAAAATATTATGACTAAGATAATGCAGAATAAATTATCATTAGCCTTCAACAGTGTTAAACTGATAAAATATAATAAACATCAAGTTTAACTGCAGCAGAATCAGCAATCCATTAAAAGAGTCAAGTAGAAAATGAAATCTACTATCTTTTATGATTTAAAAGGTTTTTCATCACCGTTATAGCTGAGACTCAGCTTAATAAATATTCCACATCATCGAATCACCCCTGCACTACGGCCAAAGATATTCTTTAGTATCACGACCACAATTATTCATGCACTACGGCCAAGAATATTTGTGTATTCATTAATGGTCATGATCATGCCAGCAACTGTCCATCAATGCACTACGGGCCAATGAGGATTTTTAATTTTTACATCATTTGTAATATTACGGTTATGATTACACCGAATAATCCCTGGTCATAATCATACCAAGTCCATCTATGCACTACAGGCCACAGATGACTTTCAACAAAATATAACATGAGGATGATGACAATGATATAAGAATTCAATAAAACAAGTTCAAGAATTATTTTATCCAGAAATTATTAACGTCCAAATAATCAACACGATACTGTTTTGTGGTGTAAAATTCAAGAATGATCAGAAGAATATTTTCATGAAAGGATACTGGATGAAGCGCAAATATTAAGGATATTCCACTAATTTCATGGAGTATAGAAGTCAGAATTCGAATACAATCACAAAAGATATCACCATGCATGCGATAGAAACCGCACAAACAGGTTATTCCAGCAGAATAATAATAACGGAACCAGGTCAGGTGAAATTCACACCGACAGGATGTTCCAATAGAATAATAAATGCGGAATAGTAAATGATGGAACCAGGTCCGGCGTATAGCACAGACAGGATATTCCGACAGAAATGTAAAAACGGAATAGTAAATGGAACCAGGTCCGCATATAGCACAGACATGATATTCCTACAGAAATAATAAGGCAGAATAGTAAATGGATGTCACTAAGTATAGGGTATTCCGCGTATACAGGTTATTCCAACAGAATAACAAGAATGGAATAACATAAGTTCTCTTCAAGAAGAAAGAATAACACCCCTTACGGGTACAACAAATAATATTCCCTACCTTAGAAGAACTGGATATAAGTGAAGTAGCAGAATACTTTTCTTCTTCCTCTCTATAGTTTCTTTCTCTAGAGTTTCAGTGAATTCGTAAGAAATAATGAAGGAATGAGCTTTCTATTTATAGAAAAACTGAGGGTGGCTCTTGGTCTTAACGAAGGGTCAAAATGACTCTTGGTAATATTGAAGAGACAACTACTATTTGCGAAGGGGTAATTAAACCTTGGAACACCGAAGAGGCAGTTAACTCTTGGTAATATTAAAGGGACAACTACTATTGACGAAGGTAACTACTATTGACGAAGTTAATTACTATGTACGAAGATAATTACTATTTACGAAGGTAATTACTATTTACGAAGGTAATTACTATTTACGAAAGTAATTACTATTTACGAAGGTAATTACTATTTACGAAAGTAATTATTATTTACGAAGGTAATTACTATTTACGAAAGTAATTACTATTTACAAAGGTAATTACTATTTATGAAAGTAATTACTATTTACGAAAGTAATTACTATTTACGAAAGAGACTCTTAGATGACGACATATGGCCCCCCATAAATAATTAAACTTATCACTAACGTCTCATAATAGACTCTTTATATTCATCAAGGATTGAATAAAACTTACCAGAAATCATTTTATTTTTAATCGACACATAATTAATCTTTCAACAATTATTAATTATTTATAACTTGTCGTCTCAATTATTGTTTAAATAATATAACATATTAAACAGATGATACTGTGACAATAATTGAATCAATAATATAAGAGATATGATGCAGCAATTACTGTAACAATAATTGAGTATAGCTGAGTGACTTCTCACGTAAGCATCAATAATCAATATCATGTGCTACTATGCAACAACGCGTATTATTGTACTTTTACTACCGAGTAGTTCAACAGTTTTAACGGTAACACCTCCGCCGTTATTTTATAGAAAGATAATTTTGTCGTTTTCTAACTACGACAATACTTCTGTTGTGGGGTCCACCAATGATTGTGTCGTCGTACGAATATTCCCCGACCAAACGAATATTTTCTAACAACTTGTGTACTTTGCAAAATTTATAAATATTACCCACAACTATAACATTATATCAAATTTATTCCATAATATTCAAAAATAAAAATTATAAAAATTTCATCTTTATTTATAAAAACTGGGGTCTTACACCAGATACATGGTACATAAAGCAAACTACAACTTCAATAATACAATTGTCGTGCAAAATACGACAACACATACTGTGAGTTTAAATACAAATATTGTCTTCTAGACAATATCCACACTCAAATAAGTCCTCATTACAATTATTCAAACACTATTTTACAGAAATAGTGAGGACTGCTAAAACATCTTTCTAGAACAATCACTCCATACCTCGACTAGATCCTGCTATGTTCTCACCTCCTGAGAAGAAAAATGGAACAAAAAAGAAAAGGGTGAGCTCAACTAGCCTAGTAAAGAATATTATGACTAAGATAATATACAACAAATTATCATTAGTTTTTAACAGGGAAAAATCTGATAAAATATAATAGATAACAAGTTTTAGATCAACAACTACAACGGAAACAGTAATCCATTAGAAGAGTCAAATAGAGAAAGAATTTCACTATCTTCTAAGATTTAAAAGTCCATTATCAATATTTTATCGTTGTAACAACAATCAATATACATCTTTAATCAAATATTCATCTTTGCACTACAGGCCAAAGATATTCATTTGTATCACCAGTTGGTCATGTTCATCTCAACACTTGTTCATCTTTGCACTACGGGCCAAAGATATTCATCAGTTAATCATTTATCTTTGCACTACAGGCCAAAGATATTCAGTAATATCGTCATTTAGGACTGAGGATGATAAAAAATATTTTAAAGAAAACGAATCCAGTGAGACAGAAGGACAAATAGTAGGGATTCGTATAACAGTTTATCTAAGATCAATAATACTCCATAATAACCAATTTTGAAGCAAAATTCAAGAATAAAGATCAAAATATGGATACAATCAAAGATAGTAACCATAATAGACATCTTGAACAAAAAGAAGAAAATTTTATTTTTTTCGGTGAATAGTGTTGTATTCGTGAATAGTGTCATATACGTGAATAGTGCCGTATACGTGAATAGTAACCCCGACACAAAAAGTTCCAAATTTAATAAAAAGTTCAAACCAATATTTTGGCATAATGATATCGAAAGAAATAATATCATTTACGAAGAAAATAACATCCCTTACCTTAAAATAAACGTACTTCTAACTGAATTTTGGATATAGTGCTGACAGAAACTTGTACTAAAAATATAAACTCACAAAGTATCTAAATACTCACAAAATACGCTCGATAATATAGAGAGAGAAAGAGAAAAAGCTTATGTTTCTGGTGTAATTTTTAATTCTAACTTAGCCCTCTATTTATAGGAAAGTGTTAGCACGCCGAAGCAGACTTGACCTGCAACATGATGGCTTTACCTGCTACTATTGCCACCCACCATATTTGAAATAAAATTCAGCACATTTCTTCACCAACCACAAGTGGGGCCCACTCAATTCTAGAATTTCCAACAAAATCATTTGTAAACCTAATTTCCGAATCAGTCACCTCTTAAAATTCATAACAAATCATACGTTCATTTTTAACGGTTCAAAATTTGTGGACATATACTCAACTTATATATGTATAACATATCCAAAAATCACAACGATCTAACGGTCGGATTACAAAGTATAACTCACGCAATATATCTCAAAAATACTGGTTTAATTTTTAATACCTTCATTCCGACAAAAATACTGATAAAACACCTCAACATTAACTCTTTCATTTTTAACCACAATAAATATATCCACATAAAATAAATATTTCCTTATCATATGAATCAATAATTAATTATTCACAAATAATATTACCGAATCACATTTATGACAACCAGACCGTTCCTAGGAAAGAGGGGACTTTCCAATAAAAATTTCTCCTTACTGGCGCGCAATTAGGTGACCAAACCTCTCCTTGACAGAACTTTTTAGACATTGCCAATAATGCTATCTAATAATATTATTCAAATAATATGAATTATTAATCTGATAATGGGAAATACTATGCAATGACAATTATTAAAACAACAATAATATAAAATATCAACGCAGCAATTATTGAATCAATAAAATAAAATATTGAACAGTAACTACTGTAACAATTATTGAGTAGTGTCTTCTTACGTAAGGATCAATAATTCATCAATACTGTGCATCCACGCGTATTACTGTATTTAAACCACCAGGTATTCCAACGGTATTAACGGTAACAACTACGTCGTTATTTATAAAAACTCAAACTTGTCTTTTTTCATCCGACGGTTATTCTGTTATGGGGCCCACAAATGACTCCACCGTCGTACGAATATTCCCCGACAACAAGAATATTCCATGACCAAACGAATATTCCCCGACAACAATGATTATTTGATAACCACTTGCTTATTTTGCAAATTTTGCATATTTCACCAATAACCAGAATATTATATCAATTTAACACCTTATTATTCACAATAATAATTAGAGGAAATTCGATTTTATTTATAATAAGTTGGGGTCTTACATAATGAATTATAATCTCAAGATTATAATCCTTACAAACAAACATAGCCTAAGATCGTAGAGTGACTTAACTCTACGATCATAGACTGTGTACATTTGGGAGACTTGACAGCTGTGTTACTTCATTAACCCCATATATATATATATATATACGGAGATACTCTAAAGCGAACCTTAAAAAGCGAACCAAAGACGAACCGTCGTCTTTGGTGTCTATGGCGACGGTTCGGCCCGTCGCCAAAGACTACATATCTTTGGCGACGGGTCGAACCGTCGCCATAGACACCAAAGACGACGGTTCGTCTTTGGTTCGCTCTTTAAGGTTCTCTTTAGAGACGGACAGTATATATATATATATATATATATATATATATATATATATATATATATATATATATAAGGAGCGGATTAGGTCCGGACTCCCGAATTTTAACAAAATGCGGACATTTTTTTTAAACAACTAGAAAAAAAAGTTTAATATTTTATGGAACTGAAATTTTTTTCATAATACAGTGTTTTGGGTGTGATTTGGATACATATAACAAAATATGTATGTACAGTCTGTACATACATATTTTGTTATATGTATCCAAATCACACCCAAAATACTATTATGAAAAAATTCCAGTTCCAAAAAAATTAAAATAAAAATTTAGTTGTTTTAAAAAAAAATCGGTCCGAATTTTAATCAGGTCCGGACTCCTGGACCTGATCCTGGTTATTTATATATATATATATATATATATATATATATATATATATATATATATATATATATATATATATATATATATGTTAAATTAAAAATATTAATATGAAAAAAATAGAGGTACACAACTATATAAATACCAAATATACACAGTATACAATCGTAGAGTTAAGTCACTCTACGATCGTAAAGTAATCACTGACTAATAGTAGAGTAGTACTCTACTACTGCAGAAACTTAGAGTGAATCTTCAGATAGTAGAGTGACTACTCTACGATCGTAGTAGAGTGACTTAACTATACGATAGTAGACTGTGTATATTTGGGAGTCTGCACAGCTGTGTAGCTTCATTAACCTTAATTAATATATGATGATATAAGTATATAAAAGTAATTTTCACAACCCAAAAAAATTTTAAAGACTCAACTGGATCAACTCTAATGTAGTATTGAAGCTCAAACTATTATGTTTTAAACTCCAGAAAAGATATTTTTTTTGATACAACTCCTACTTTTTATTTATTTATTTATTTATACTTTTTTTTATAAAAACAATATTTTAAAAAGGGTCTCATTTTTATTTTTTCGCTTTAGACCACCAATATTTCAAGAACCACCCTCAGTATGTCATTATCCTCATCAGGGATTTGACAGTCTGATGAATTATGGCACCCTATCATATATAACATATATACATCAATTCATAATAAATGTATTTATGAATATTACTTAGGTAAATACATTTGTAACCGTTCATAGAAAAAATACAAATTATATATACAGAGAGCTTTCTATACAAGTGGTCCGCATACTGACCACTTTTAGCGACGAACAAAATCGTCGCAAATTCCATCGTCATAAGGTCTGAACCGTCGTCATAACCCAGAACTGTCGCTATAGTTCGATTTAGACCTTATGTCGACTAGTTTAACGACGATTTTATCCATCATTAAAAGTGGTACTCATGCGAACCACCTGAATAAAAAACTAATTAACTAACTATATATAGGGCTATATGTATATACACAGCTGTGTATTACTCAGTAGGTCTAGGACGACAGATTTTTTGGGTTATAGCGACGGTAAACTATCGCTATTTACCGTCGCTATAGCCCAGAATAGCTATGACGACGGGTGAAACCGTCGCTATAGCCCAAAAAATCGTCGCTATAGCCTACTGTGTAATACACAGCTGTGTACACACATTTTTTCCATATATATATATATATATATATATATATATATATATATATATATATATATATATATATATATATGGGATATGATTCATAGCAAGTATTTGCTATGAATGTAAATTGGGTAAATAACATCATATTCGTTCATTTTATGAATCAAGGGCGTAGATTAAAAATTATATATTACCTTACGCCACTTCGTCTAGCGTATGTTAAAAATTTTAAAGTCCCGTACGCTACACCAAGTAACGTACTATAAAAAAAATTACGATATTTGCCTGCCAAGAGATAAGCCAATAAGCCTACGCTACTTCGTTATCAGCC
This sequence comes from Panax japonicus, assembly GCA_020205505.1. Taxonomy (NCBI): domain Eukaryota; kingdom Viridiplantae; phylum Streptophyta; class Magnoliopsida; order Apiales; family Araliaceae; genus Panax; species Panax japonicus. The sequence continues at coordinate 8,009,351 of CM035107.1, read as the reverse complement.
ACCAGTTAGAGTTTAGTAGGACTCAAACTGAAGGAATATCACAGAAGAAAGAAATTAATTTTTTGGACTCAAACTGAAGGAATATCACAGTAGGCCTGAATTTTTTTGCGACTTCTTAAACCAAAGAAAGAAATTAATTTTTTGGTATAAAAAAGAAGTGAATTCCAGCTGTCCACGCAAATGATCGAACAGAGGCAAAGAAGTTTACTCTAAAACCTTAATTTCACGATCTAACAACAATATTGCCCCTAATCCAATTTCAAATAAGAATAGAACATACAAGTGAATCGGTCTCCTTGAAGAGGCTTGTATGACCGAAGGACACAAATTCCACAAGACTACATTCACATCACACAATAAACACTTGAATTTCCACACGTATATATAAACAAGGGTTTATTAAAAGAGTGAACCCGGGCCTTGTCGGCGAGCTGAACAACGAGGCGACCAACGGGGAAAGGAGACTCGTAGGAGTAGCTGTAATTAATACACTCGGATCTCATGTAACGAGAGAGGATTCTGCCGTCAGCGGTGAGTCCGGCGATGGCGACTCCGATGTGGTCATTGGCCTTGAAGATCACTCCTTCAAGTCTCAATGACAAAATACTAGTAGCTAGTAACAAAAATGGTGTATATATTGGGCATCGTAATTTTTTTTTTATAGTACGTTACTTGGTATAGCGTACGGGACTTTAAAATTTTTAACATACGCTAGACGAAGTGGCGTAAGACAATATATAATTTTTAATCTACGCATTTGATTCATAAAATGAACGGATATGATGCTATTTGCCCAATTTACATCCATAGTAAGTACTTGCTATGGATCATATCCCTATATATATATATATATATATATTAAAAATAGCCTTTCGCATATTAATCCTAGATCGTGCTAGTATAAGTCTTGAATAGTCAATTTAAATAAATGTCATTAATCTAAATAAAATTCAACGTGAAGAATCGTTGGAGGCCTGGAGGGTACATGAGGACAAGGACAAGAACAAGGATGGATTAACTCAAAGAATTTATGTCTATATTAAATACTGATTTATGTGAATATATGAAATAGAAGAGAGTTAAAATGGGTTTCACACTAATATGTTTTCACTTAAAATTTCAAATTAGTCAGAAACTCACAATTCAATTCAATTTGGTCATGAAATTTATTGACATATAAATCACTTTCCTTGTAATTTATTGACATATAAATCAATTCAATCCAAAGCTTATAATAGCAGTATTCAGAATTAATGATATAATGAGAAGACTATTATTTATTGAAAATGATATATCTTGTAATTTTATACATCGATTTTTATGGATTACACACCCAAATATATATATATATATATATATATATATATATATATATATATATATATATATATATATATATATATATAGGACATAGATCAGGTGCGGGATCCCGCACCTTGTTAAAATACGGACCCCGTTTTTTTTTTTGTAGAACAACTAAAAAAAATAAATAAAAAATTATGGAACTGAAATTTTTTGATAATACAATGTTTTGGACGTGATTTGAATACTTATACCAAAAAATGGTGGTACAGTCTGCACAGACTGTACCCACCACTTTTTGTTATACGTACCTAAATCACACCCAAAACACTGTATTATGAAAAAAATTTAATTCCATAATTATTTATTTATTTTTTTTAGTTGTTTTAAAAAAAAAGCAAAAAAAAAAACAGGTCCGTATTTTAATAAGGTGCGGGATCCTGCACCTGATCCGCTCCCTATATATATATATATATACGGTCCGGATCAAGTGCATATCCTTTATCTTACTCATCCGTGCCCACCCCTCTTTAGCGACGGACCCGGCTACGGTTTGGTCATGCAACCGTCGTCTATACTTTTAGCTACACTATATGTTATCCGTCGCTAAAAGTATAGACGACGGTTGAATGACCAAAATCGTCGCCGGGTCCGTCGCTAAAGGGGGTAAGCACGGGTGAGTAAGATAAGAAGTATGCACTTGATCCGGACCGTGTATCTATATATATATATATATATATATATATATATATATATATATATATATATATATTGTGACGCCCCCAAAATAGGTCCATTCCATCCAACCCATTTTGAGTCGCCAAATACATGGTACAGAAACAACCACAACTTTTACAACCCATAAACTGTGAGTTTGAATACAAACATTGTCATCTAGACAATATACATACCCAACTATGTCCTCAATACAATTATTGATATATTATTTTACAAAAATGGTGAGGACTACTAAACAACTTTCTCAAGGACCATCAATTCATACCCCGACTCGTACTCGCTATATTCTCGTCTCCTGAGAAGAAAAATGGAACAAAAAGGAAAAGGGTGAGCTCAACTAGCTCAGTAAAGAATATTATGACCAAGATAATATACAACAAATTATCGTTAGTCTTTAACAGGGAAAAATCTGATAGAATACAATAGACAACAAGTTTTAAATCAATATTCGCAGCGGAAAATATTAATTCATAGAAGAGTTACATAGAGGATGAAATCTACTAATGTCTATGAATTTAACAGTCCATCAACAGTATTTTTATCCCTGTAATATCAATCAATACACATCTTGAATCATATATTCATCCTTGCACTACAGGCCAAGGATATTCATCTGTTGGTCATGTTCATCTAAACACATGTTCATCTTTGCACTACGGGCCAAAGATATTCATCAGAAATCATTCATCTTTGCACTACAGGCCAAAGATATTCAATAATAAAATCCTTTAAGACTGAAGATGATAAAAATATTTTTAAAGAAACGAATCCAGTGAAACAAAATGACAAGGATTAAGGATTAAGGATTCGTACTTTGTTTTATCCATGTCCAAAAATACCTCAAAAATAATCATAGTGGTGTAAAATTCAAGAATGATCAAAACATGGATACAATCAAAGCTAGTATCCACAATAGATATTTTGGACGAAAAGAAAAAAAATAATTTTTCTGTGAATAGTGCCGTATTCGTAAATAGTGCCGTATACGTGAATAGTACCGTATACGTGAATAGTAACTCCGGCACAAAAAGTTCCAAATTTGATAAAAACGTTCACCAATATTTCGGCATAATGATATTGAAGAAAATAATATCATTTAAGAAGAAAATAACATCCCTTACCTCAAAATAGCCGTACTTCTGACTTAATTTCGGTATAGTGCTGACAGAAACTCGCACCGTATAGCAACACTCAAAGTATACTCACAAGAATACGCTCGATAATATAGAGAGAGAAAGAGAGAAAACTTTGTTTCTGGTGTGATTTTCAATTCTAACTTAGCCCTCTATTTATAGGAAAATGTTAGAACGCCAAAGGAGACTAAATTAATATAATATTAATATTTACAAAATATTCAAGCCAACCACCAAGGAATCTGATTTTAGCCATCAAACACATGTTAAAGATGCCCACCAACCTTTGAAAAACGTTTTTGTTGAAAATAATAATTAAAACTTCCAAAAATCAATTATTTCGGAACCCCGAAACTTCAATAATTCACAATAAATAGCTCCTTTGTCAGAAAATTCGAATCTCGCAACTTTCCATGGGAAATTCCATTCTCTACAACTTTGCAGAAGAAAATTTTTCCAAATTCCAAACAGAAACTGACCGAAATCCACAAACGGGTGATTTTACAGTTTATACTCAATTTTCGGTCAAAAATTATGTCTACCGACACACAAAACATGTGTTAAACATTTAATGCCACAAAAATACTCTACCTCCTCATATATTCATATATCCCACATTCATTGTAAAAATATCATCGTTAATATATTATTAAAATAATATATTTAAATAAATTATTTTATCAGAAAAAGATAAAATATCAATTTTCAACAATTGTCACATTAAAAATTTTCTCCATCTATATCCACATAAAATAAATATTTTCTTTATCATAATAATCAATAATTAATTATTAAAAATAATATTACAGGATCACAGTACTGATAACCAGGCCGTTCCCAGGATAGAGGGGGCTTTCCAATAAGGATTTCTCCTTACTGGCGCGCAATTAGATGACCAAACCTCTCCTTGACAGAACTTTCTAGACATTGCCAATAATGTTATCTGATAATATTATTCAAATAATATGAATTATTGATCTGATAATTAAAAATACTGTGCAATGACAATTATTGAAACAATAATAATATAAATATCAACGCAGCAATTATTGAATCAATAAAGTAATGAACAGTAACTCTTGTAGCAATTATTGAGTAGTGCCTTCTTACGTAAGGATCAATAATTCAAAATACTATGCAATACCGTGTGCTACTGTGCAACAACGCGTATTACTGTATTTTAACCACCGGGTATTCCAACAGTGTAAATGGTAACAACTACGCCGTTATTTTTAAACAACTTATATTTGTCGTTTTCTTCCTCCAATCGCTTTCCGTTATGGGGCCCACACATGGCTGCGCCGTCGTACGAATATTCCCCGACAGTACGAATATTCCACGACCAAACGAATATTCCCCGACAACAATGAATATTTTATAACCACTTGCTTATTTTGAAATATTTACATATTTTACCCATAACTATCCTCATTAATCAAATCAACCCTTACTATTCAAAATAATAATTAAAGGAAATAAATTTCATTTATTAATTATTTGGGGTCTTACAACCTCCCCTCCTTATGAAATTTCGTCCTCGAAATTGACATACGTACCTGGTGTTTCGAAAAGGTGAGGATACCTCGCTTTCATTTCCGTTTCCAACTCCCAGGTCATTTCCTCTATAGCATGATTCCTCCACAAAACTTTAACTTGTGGTATTACCTTCGTGCGTAGGACATGTTCCTTCCTATCCAAGATCTTGACAGGTACCTCCTCATACGTTAAATCTTCGGCTATCTCGTCCGGTTCTAACTCAATGACGTGGTTCGGGTCTTTCACATATTTACGAAGCACAGATATATGAAAAACATTATGAACACGAGACATACTTGGAGGTAACGCGAGTCTATAGGCTACATTACCTACTCGATCAAGAATTTGAAACGGACCAATAAATCGTGGATTAAGCTTTCCTCTCTTCCCGAATCTTGTAACTCCCTTCCATGGGGCAACACGTAACAATACATGATCCCCAACACTAAATTCTACGTCCTTTCGATGAAGATCTGCATAACTCTTTTGTCGATCTTGTGCCGTTTGTATACGTTGTCGAATCGTTTGGATCTTCTCCGTAGTAATACGTACTAACTCGGGTCCCAACAATGTTGCTTCACCCACCTCGTCCCAACATACTGGAGAGCGACACTTTCGTCCATACAATGCTTCAAATGGGGCCACACCAATGCTTGCCTGATAACTGTTGTTGTAGGAGAATTCCACCAAGGGTAAATATTTATCCCAACTGCCCTTGAAGTCTAGGACACAGAGTCTTAATAAATCTTCAAGAGTTTGAATAGTCCTCTCTGATTGTCCGTCCGTTTGAGGATGGTATGCCGAACTGAATCGTAACTCCGTACCCATAGCTTTTTGCAAGCTTACCCAAAATCTTGAAGTAAACCTTGGGTCACGATCCGAAACTATGGATACTGGCATGCCATGCAATCTTACAATCTCATTTACGTACATTTGAGCAAGACGTTCAAGGGAATAAGTCTCCCGTGTCGACAAGAAATGAGCAGACTTGGTTAATCTATCAACAATAACCCAAATAGCATTGATGCCTTGAGAAACCGTAGGAAGACCCGTAACGAAATCCATAGTAATGTGTTCCCACTTCCATTTCGGAATCTCAAGTGGTTGCAATGGACCCTTTGGCACTTGATGCTCCGCCTTTACACGTTGACAAGTTAAACACGTTGAAATAAACTTTGCAATCTCTCTCTTCATATTGTTCCACCAAAATGTATGTCGAAGATCACGATACATTTTGGTACTTCCAGGATGAATTGCAAACGGTGTATTGTGTGCCTCCATCACGATCTTGTACTTCAAATCAGAATCATTAGGAACACAAAGTCTGGAGTGGACTCGAAGTATTCCTTCTTCATCAATTCTCGCTTCTGGAATGGCACCTTCTTGTACTTTCGTCTTCATATGCATCAGCTCCGGATCGGTGGCTTGAGCAACCTTAACTTTTTCTATTAAAGTTGGCTCTATGCGTATACTTGACATCATTTCACTCATTCCTGCATATGATCTTTTACTCAATGCGTCAGCTACCACGTTCGCTTTTCCAGGATGGTATTGAATAGTGTGGTCGTAATCTTTCAACAACTCGAGCCAACGTCGTTGCCGCATGTTGAGTTCTTTTTGAGTGAAGAAATATTTGAGGCTTTTATGATCTGAATATATCTCCACTTTCTCCCCGTATAGATAGTGCCTCCAAATCTTTAGCGCGAAAACAACTGCTGCCAACTCTAGATCATGAGTAAGATAATTCCTCTCATACTCTTTAAGTTGTCGCGAGGCATAGGCTATGACTTTCCCACGTTGCATGAGAACACATCCTAACCCTTTGCCCGAAGCATCGCTGTAGATAACAAATCCATCCGAACCAGATGGTATTGTTAGAACAGGTGCCGAAATAAGTCTCCTCTTAAGCTCTTGGAAACTCTTCTCGCATTCCTCGCTCCATACGAATTTTGTATCTTTCCGAGTTAGCTGAGTTAATGGAGTAGCAATTCGAGAAAACCCTTCCACGAATCTCCGATAATAACCAGCTAAGCCCAAAAAGCTACGTACTTCAGTGACCGACTTCGGTTGCTCCCAACTTTGTATTGCTTCAATCTTCGTCGGGTCAACAGATACTCCATTTTTTGACACCACGTGCCCAAGGAATGCTACTTCCTCAAGCCAGAACTCGCATTTCTTCAACTTAGCATATAACTTGTTTTCACGAAGCCTTTGGAGTACCAGCTTCAAATGGTGCTCATGATCTTCACGGCTTTTGGAATATATGAGGATGTCATCAATAAAGACAACAACGAATTGATCCAAATAATCTTTGAATACTCGGTTCATCATATCCATGAAAGCAGTAGGAGCATTAGTCAATCCAAAAGACATGACTAAGAATTCATAATGCCCATACCGAGTTCTGAAGGCAGTCTTTGGAATATCCTCAGTTCTAATTTTCAGCTGATGATATCCAGAACGAAGATCGATTTTTGAAAAGAATTGTGCTCCTTGCAACTGGTCAAACAAGTCATCAATACGAGGTAGAGGATACCTATTCTTGATGGTGACATGGTTCAATTCCCGATAGTCAATACAAAGTCGCATACTCCCGTCTTTCTTCTTTACGAATAAAACAGGAGCACCCCAAGGAGATGTACTAGGATGAATGAAACCTATGTCCAATAACTCATGTAGTTGGACTTTTAACTCCTGAAGTTCAATAGGAGCCATTCGATATGGGGTTTTAGAAATGGGCTTTGTACCAGGTTCAAGATCAATAAAGAATTCAACTTCACGTTCTGGGGGTAGACCGGGAAGTTCTTCAGGAAATACGTCAGGAAAGTCAATAACAACAGGAATATTATTCAATTTTGACGTGTCTTTATTCAAATCCATAACATGGGCTAAGAAAGCTTGACATCCGTTTTTTAATAAACGAATAGCTTTATGATTAGATATGACAGTGATTGATTTTAATGGTTTAGTTGCCTGAATTCGAACAACAGGTTGATTAGGAATATGAAAACTAACAACCTTACGAAAACAATCAATTTTGGCATGATGAGTAGTTAACCAATCAATCCCTAAAATCACATCAAAAGCAAGTATCTTTAAAGAGATAAGGTCAACAGGTAAGGTGATGGTGCCAACTTGAATCAAACAAGAGTTATAAACAGTGGATGTGATGAAAGTTTCTCCTAACGGAGTTTCCACAGATAAGTCAAAGTCTAATTTCTCCGGAGTCAAGTTTAAACGTTGAGCGCAAACAGGAGAGATAAATGAATGGGTAGCACCGGTATCAAGTAAGGTATAAACTTCGCAAGAATTTATAAATAGCTTACCCGTGATCACCTCGTTTGGGTTCCTCGCATGTTGACCAGTCACAACAAACGTTCTTCCAGGAACCATTGACTTTGGCTTTTCTGGGACAGTCTTTTGAGTCACCGTCCCCGCTGAACTAGGTTTTGCTAGCGTACAATCTCGAGCGATATGTCCTTCCTTTCCACAATTATAGCATACCTTGAACTGTTGTGGGCAGTTTGGACTGATATGTCCCTCTTTCCCGCATTTGTAGCATATGACCGGTGGTCTTTCTCCTCCCTTAGAACCAGTTGCTGCCGGCACTGTCGTCTTCACATGGTCGTTGTTAAATCTCCTCTTTTTAAAATCTCCTCCTGACTCGCTTCTTCTATTTTCATGGCCATGATTACCACCAAAGTGGTTACCATTTTTGTCCGTCTTTTTCTTTCTCCACTGGTTATCGTTATTTTGTTGACTGCTATCTCCGGTATGATCCTGATTGTTGTACCTCGGTTGACCGTACTCGTTATCTCGCTCCAACAATTGAGCCTTGTTAACAACATCTGAATAGAGAGAAAATTTATGAGAGATGAGATATTGTCGTATGCCGGGTTTCAAACCACTTAGAAACATTCGCGTCATACGTTCCTCATTCTCCACCAAATGAGGTGCAAACCTGGATAACTCTGCAAACTTTGCCTCTTACTGAGACACCGTCATGTTATTTTGTTCTAATCTGATGAACTCCACTTCCTTCATATGACGAACACTTTCAGGAAAGTATTTGTCATTAAATAGTTTCTGAAACGTCTCCCAAGACATGCTGAGTGCGGCTGGATGGGTACGCTTCACAGACTCCCACCAGTAGTCTGCCTCGCCACGAAAACATAAAGGTGGCGAATGGAACCTTCTGTTCCTCCGTGCATCCCAAGACATCGAATATCTTGGTAATTTGCTTGACTCATGTCTCCGCCATGATCGGGTCTGGCTTTCCCTTAAATTCTGGTGGTCCCAGCTCTTTGAACTGCTTGGCTGTGACAACCCGTGAATTGTTATCATTTCCTCCTGTATTTTGAACACGAGTCTCCCTCGTCTGAATTTGCATGAACTGCAAAAAGCTTCTAAACATTGCGTCGTTCATCGTCTGATCAGTGGTGTTGTTCACAGGAGGAACATTGCCAGCCTGTTGCACGTTCTCCTCGTTAGTAAGTATAGGCATCTCCACGGTCTCATTAACTCCACTGTTAACATTCTCGGTTGCCATTCTTAAATACTGCCATAAAACAAGGGTTAATTAAGCAAATCACATATCACATAATATCCCTATATACTGACCAACTAACAAATAAGCTTAGGTAGGACACACTAGCGAAGGAATTACTCGTCTCTCCCCTCCTAGTTCTATTCCCCGATCTCCGCCAGAGATCATATCCCTAAGCTCTGATACCAACTGTGACGCCCCCAAAATAGGTCCATTCCATCCAACCCATTTTGAGTCGCCAAATACATGGTACAGAAACAACCACAACTTTTACAACCCATAAACTGTGAGTTTGAATACAAACATTGTCATCTAGACAATATACATACCCAACTATGTCCTCAATACAATTATTGATATATTATTTTACAAAAATGGTGAGGACTACTAAACAACTTCTCTCAAGGACCATCAATTCATACCCCGACTCGTACTCGCTATATTCTCGTCTCCTGAGAAGAAAAATGGAACAAAAAGGAAAAGGGTGAGCTCAACTAGCTCAGTAAAGAATATTATGACTAAGATAATATACAACAAATTATCGTTAGTCCTTCAACAGGGAAAAATCTGATAGAATACAATAGACAACAAGTTTTAAATCAATATTCGCAGCGGAAAATATTAATTCATAGAAGAGTTACGTAGAGGATGAAATCTACTAATGTCTATGAATTTAACAGTCCATCAACAGTATTTTTTATCCCTGTAACATCAATCAATACACATCTTGAATCATATATTCATCCTTGCACTACAGGCCAAGGATATTCATCTGTTGGTCATGTTCATCTAAACACCTGTTCATCTTTGCACTACGGGCCAAAGATATTCATCAGAAATCATTCATCTTTGCACTACAGGCCAAAGATATTCAATAATAACATCCTTTAAGACTGAAGATGATAAAAATATTTTTAAAGAAACGAATCCAGTGAAACAAAATGACAAGGATTAAGGATTCGTACTTTGTTTTATCCATGTCCAAAAATACCTCAAAAATAATCATAGTGGTGTAAAATTCAAGAATGATCAAAACATGGATACAATCAAAGCTAGTATCCACAATAGATATTTTGGACGAAAAGAAAAAAAATAATTTTTCTGTGAATAGTGCCGTATTCGTGAATAGTGCCGTATACGTGAATAGTACCGTATACGTGAATAGTAACTCCGGCACAAAAAGTTCCAAATTTGATAAAAACGTTCACCAATATTTCGGCATAATGATATTGAAGAAAATAATATCATTTAAGAAGAAAATAACATCCCTTACCTCAAAATAGCCGTACTTCTGACTGAATTTCGGTATAGTGCTGACAGAAACTCGCACCGTATAGCAACACTCAAAGTATACTCACAAGAATACGCTCGATAATATAGAGAGAGAAAGAGAGAAAACTTTGTTTCTGGTGTGATTTTCAATTCTAACTTAGCCCTCTATTTATAGGAAAATGTTAGAACGCCAAAGGAGACTAAATTAATATAATATTAATATTTACAAAATATTCAAGCCAACCACCAAGGAATCTGATTTTAGCCATCAAACACATGTTAAGATGCCCACCAACCTTTGAAAAACGTTTTTGTTGAAAATAATAATTAAAACTTTCCAAAAATCAATTATTCGGAACCCCGAAACTTCAATAATTCACAATAAATAGCTCCTTTGTCAGAAAATTCGAATCTCGCGACTTTCATGGGAAATTCCATTCTCTACAACTTTGCAGAAGAAAATTTTTCCAAATTCCAAACAGAAACTGATCCGAAATCCACAAACGGGTGATTTTACAGTCTATACTCAATTTTCGGTCAAAAATTATGTCCTACCGACACACAAAACATGTGTTAAACATTTAATGCCACAAAAATACTCTACCTCCTCATATATTCATATATCCCACATTCATTGTAAAAATATCATCGTTAATATATTATTAAAATAATATATTTAAATGAATTATTTTATCAGAAAAAGATAAAATATTAATTTTCAACAATTGTCACATTAAAAATTTTCTCCATCTATATCCACATAAAATAAATATTTTCTTTATCATAATAATCAATAATTAATTATTAAAAATAATATTACAGAATCACAGTACTGACAACCAGGCCGTTCCCAGGATAGAGGGGGCTTTCCAATAAGGATTTCTCCTTACTGGCGCGCAATTAGATGACCAAACCTCTCCTTGACAGAACTTTCTAGACATTGCCAATAATGTTATCTGATAATATTATTCAAATAATATGAATTATTGATCTGATAATGGAAAAATACTGTGCAATGACAATTATTGAAACAATAATAATATAAATATCAACGCAGCAATTATTGAATCAATAAAGTAATGAACAGTAACTCCTGTAGCAATTATTGAGTAGTGCCTTCTTACGTAAGGATCAATAATTCAAAATACTGTGCAATACCGTGTGCTACTGTGCAACAACGCGTATTACTGTATTTTAACCACCGGGTATTCCAACAGTGTAAACGGTAACAACTACGCCGTTATTTTTAAACAGCTTATATTTGTTGTTTTCTTCCTCCAATCGCTTTCCGTTATGGGGCCCACACATGGCTGCGCCGTCGTACGAATATTCCCCGACAGTACGAATATTCCACGACCAAACGAATATTCCCCGACAACAATGAATATTTTATAACCACTTGCTTATTTTGAAATATTTGCGTATTTTACCCATAACTATCCTCATTAATCAAATCAACCCTTACTATTCAAAATAATAATTAAAGGAAATTAAATTTCATTTATTAATTATTTGGGGTCTTACAACCTCCCCTCCTTATGAAATTTCGTCCTCGAAATTGACATACGTACCTGGTGTTTCGAAAAGGTGAGGATACCTCGCTTTCATTTCCGTTTCCAACTCCCAGGTCATTTCCTCTATAACATGATTCCTCCACAAAACTTTAACTTGTGGTATTACCTTCGTGCGTAGGACATGCTCCTTTCTATCCAAGATCTTGACAGGTACCTCCTCATACGTTAAATCTTCGGCTATCTCGTCTGGTTCTAACTCAATGACGTGGTTCGGGTCTTTCACATATTTACGAAGCACAGATATATGAAAAACATTATGAACACGAGACATACTTGGAGGTAACGCGAGTCTATAGGCTACATTACCTACTCGATCAAGAATTTGAAACGGACCAATAAATCGTGGATTAAGCTTTCCTCTCTTCCCGAATCTTGTAACTCCCTTCCATGGGGCAACATGCAACAATACATGATCCCCAACACTAAATTCTACGTCCTTTCGATGAAGATCCGCATAACTCTTTTGTCGATCTTGTGCCGTTTGTATACGTTGTCGAATCGTTTGGATCTTCTCCGTAGTCATACGTACTAACTCGGGTCCCAACAATGTTGCTTCACCCACCTCGTCCCAACATACTGGGGAGCGACACTTTCGTCCATACAATGCTTCAAATGGGGCCACACCAATGATTGCCTGATAACTGTTGTTGTAGGAGAATTCCACAAATGGTAAATATTTATCCCAACTGCCCTTGAAGTCTAGGACACAGAGTCTTAATAAATCTTCAAGAGTTTGAATAGTCCTCTCTGATTGTCCGTCCGTTTGAGGATGGTATGCCGAACTGAATCGTAACTCCGTACCCATAGCTTTTTGCAAGCTAACCCAAAATCTTGAAGTAAATCTTGGGTCACGATCCGAAACTATGGATACTGGCATGCCATGCAATCTTACAATCTCATTTACGTACATTTGAGCAAGACGTTCAAGGGAATAAGTCTCCCGTATCGGCAAGAAATGAGCAGACTTGGTTAATCTATCAACAATAACCCAAATAGCATTGATGCCTTGAGAAACCGTAGGAAGACCCGTAACGAAATCTATAGTAATGTGTTCCCACTTCCATTTCAGAATCTCAAGTGGTTGCAATGGACCCTTTGGCACTTGATGCTCCGCTTTTACACGTTGACAAGTTAAACACGTTGAAATAAACTTTGCAATCTCTCTCTTCATATTGTTCCACCAAAATGTATGTCGAAGATCACGATACATTTTGGTACTTCCAGGATGAATTGCAAACGGTGTATTGTGTTCCTCCATCATGATCTTGTACTTCAAATCAGAATTGTTAGGAACACAAAGTCTAGAGTGGACTCGAAGTATTCCTTCTTCATCAATTCTCGCTTCTGGAATGGCACCTTCTTGTACTTTCGTCTTCATATGCATCAGCTCCGGATCGGTGGCTTGAGCAACCTTAACTTTTCCTATTAAAGTTGGCTCTATGCGTATACTTGACATCATTGCACTCATTCCTGCATATGATCTTCTACTCAATGCGTCAGCTACCACGTTCGCTTTTCCAGGATGGTATTGAATAGTGTGGTCGTAATCTTTCAACAACTCGAGCCAACGTCGTTGCCGCATGTTGAGTTCTTTTTGAGTGAAGAAATATTTGAGGCTTTTATGATCTGAATATATCTCCACTTTCTCCCCGTATAGATAGTGCCTCCAGATCTTTAGCGCGAAAACAACTGCTGCCAACTCTAGATCATGAGTAGGATAATTCCTCTCATACTCTTTAAGTTGTCGCGAGGCATAGGCTATGACTTTCCCACGTTGCATGAGAACACATCCTAACCCTTTGCTTGAAGCATCGCTGTAGATAACAAATCCATCCGAACCAGATGGTATTGTTAGAACAGGTACCGAAATAAGTCTCTTCTTAAGCTCTTGGAAACTCTTCTCGCATTCCTCGCTCCATACGAATTTTGTATCCTTCCGAGTTAGCTGAGTTAATGGAGTAGCAATTCGAGAAAACCCTTCCATGAATCTCCGATAATAACCAGCTAAGCCCAAAAAGCTACGTACTTCAGTGACCGACTTCGGTTGCTCCCAACTTTGTATTGCTTCAATCTTCGTCGGGTCAACAGATACTCCATTTTTTGACACCACGTGCACAAGGAATGCTACTTCCTCAAGCCAGAACTCGCATTTCTTCAACTTAGCATATAACTTGTTTTCACGAAGCCTTTGGAGTACCAGCTTCAAATGGTGCTCATGATCTTCACGGCTTTTGGAATATATGAGGATGTCATCAATAAAGACAACAACGAATTGATCCAAATAATCTTTGAATACTCGGTTCATCATATCCATGAAAGCAGCAGGAGCATTAGTCAATCCAAAAGACATGACTAAGAATTCATAATGCCCATACCGAGTTCTGAAGGCAGTCTTTGGAATATCCTCAGTTCTAATTTTCAGCTGATGATAACCAGAACGAAGATCGATTTTTGAAAAGAATTGTGCTCCTTGCAACTGGTCAAACAAGTCATCAATACGAGGAAGAGGATACCTATTCTTGATGGTGACATGGTTCAATTCCCGATAGTCAATACAAAGTCGCATACTCCCGTCTTTCTTCTTTACGAATAAAACAGGAGCACCCCAAGGAGATGTACTAGAACGAATGAAACCAATGTCCAATAACTCCTGTAGTTGGACTTTTAACTCCTGAAGTTCAATAGGAGCCATTCGATATGGGGTTTTAGAAATGGGCTTTGTACCAGGTTCAAGATCAATAAAGAATTCAACTTCACGTTCTGGGGGTAGACCGGGAAGTTCTTCAGGAAATACGTCAGGAAAGTCAATAACAACAGGAATATTATTCAATTTTGACGTGTCTTTATTAAAATCCATAACATGGGCTAAGAAAGCTTGACATCCGTTTTTCAATAAATGAATAGCTTTATGATTAGATATGACAGTGATTGATTTTAATGGTTTAGTTGCCTGAATTCGAACAACAGGTTGATTAGGAATATGAAAACTAACAACCTTACGAAAACAATCAATTTTGGCATGATGAGAAGTTAACCAATCAATCCCTAAAATCACATCAAAAACAAGTATCTTGAAAGAGATCAGGTCAACAGGTAAGGTGATGGTGCCAACTTGAATGAAACAAGATTTATAAACAGTGGATGTGATAAAAGTTTCTCCTAACGGAGTTTCCACAGATAGGTCAAAGTCTAATTTCTCCGGAGTCAAGTTTAAACGTTGAGCGCAAGCAGGAGAGATAAATGAATGGGTAGCACCGGTATTTAGTAAGGTATAAACTTCGCAAGAATTTATAAATAGCTTACCCGTGATCACCTCGTTTGGGTTCCTCGCATGTTGACCAGTCACAACAAACGCTCTTCCAGGAACCATTGACTTTGGCTTTTCTGGGACAGCCTTCTGAATCACCGTCCCCGCTGGAATTGGTTTCGCTATCGTACAATCTCGATCGATATGTCCTTCCTTTCCACAATTATAACATACCTTGAACTGTTGTGGGCAGTTTGGACTGATATGTCCCTCTTTTCCGCATTTATAGCATATGACCGGTGGTCTTTCTCCTCCCTTAGAACCATTTGCTGCTGGCACTGTCGTCTTCACATGGTCGTTGTTAAATCTCCTCTTTTTAAAATCTCCTCCTGACTCGCTTCTTCTATTTTCATAGCTATGATTACCACCAGAGTGGTTACCATTTTTGTCCGTCTTTTTCTTTCTCCACTGGTTATTGTTGTTTTGCTGACTGCTATCTCCAGTATGATCCTGATTGTGGTACCTCGGTTGACCGTACTCGTTATCTCGCTCCAACAATTGAGCCCTGTTAACAACATCTGAATAGAGAGAAAATTTATGAGAGATGAGATATTGTCGTATGTCGGGTTTCAAACCTCTCAGAAACATCCGCGTCATACGTTCCTCATTCTCCACCAAATGAGGTGCAAACCTGGATAACTCTGCAAACTTTGCCTCGTACTGAGACACCGTCATGTTATTTTGTTCTAATCTGATGAACTCCACTTCCTTCATATGACGAACACTTTCAGGAAAGTATTTGTCATTAAATAGTTTCTAAAACGTCTCCCAAGACATGCTGAGTGCGGCTGGATGGGTACGTTTCACAGACTCCCACCAGTAGTCTGCCTCGCCACGGAACATAAAGGTGGCGAATGGAACCTTCTGTTCCTCCGTGCATCCCAAGACATCGAATATCTTGGTAATTTGCTTGACCCATGTCTCCGCCATGATCGGATCTGGCTTTCTCTTAAATTCTGGTGGTCCCAACTCTTTGAACTGCTTGGCTGTGATAACCCGTGAATTGTTATCATTTCCTCCTGTATTTTGAACACGAGTCTCCCTCGTCTGATTTTGCATGAACTGCAAAAAGCTTCTAAACATTGTGTCGTTCATCGTCTGATCAGTGGTGTTGTTCACAGGAGGAACATTGTCAGCCTGTTGCACGTTCTCCTCGTTGGTGAGTACATGCGTCTCCACGGTCTCATTTCCACTGTTAATATTCTCAGTCGACATTCTCAAATACTGTCATAAAACAAGGTTTAATTAAGGAAATCAATATATCACATAATATCCCTATATACTGACCAACTAACAAATAAGCTTAGGTAGGACACACTAGCGAAGGATTTACTCGTCTCTCCCCTCCTAGTTCTATTCCCCGATCTCCGCCAGAGATCATATCCTTAAGCTCTGATACCAACTGTGACGCCTCCAAAATAGGTCCATTCCATCCAACCCATTTTGAGTCGCCAAATACATGGTACAGAAATAACTACAACTTTTACAACCCATAAACTATGAGTTTGAATACAAACATTGTCATCTTGACAATATATATACCCAACTATGTCCTCAATACAATTATTGATATATTATTTTACAAAAATGGTGAGGACTACTAAACAACTCTCTCAAGGACCATCAATTCATACCCCGACTCGTACTCGCTATATTCTCGTCTCCTGAGAAGAAAAATGGAACAAAAAGGAAAAGGGTGAGCTCAACTAGCTCAGTAAAGAATATTATGAGTAAGATAATATACTACAAATTATCGTTAGCCTTCAACAG
Organism: Panax japonicus; assembly: GCA_020205505.1. NCBI lineage: Eukaryota > Viridiplantae > Streptophyta > Magnoliopsida > Apiales > Araliaceae > Panax > Panax japonicus. The sequence continues at coordinate 7,992,173 of CM035107.1, read as the reverse complement.
GGAAAAATCTGATAGAATACAATAGACAACAAGTTTTAAATCAATATTCGCAGCGGAAAATATTAATTCATAGAAGAGTTACGTAGAGGATGAAATCTACTAATGTCTATGAATTTAACAGTCCATCAACAGTATTCTTTTTTATCCCTGTAACATCAATCAATGCACATCTTGAATCATATATTCATCCTTGCACTACAGGCCAATGATATTCATCTGTTGGTCATGTTCATCTAAACACCTGTTCATCTTTGCACTACGGGCCAAAGATATTCATCAGAAATCATTCATCTTTGCACTACAGGCCAAAGATATTCGATAATAACATCCTTTAAGACTGAAGATGATAAAAAAATATTTTTAAAGAAGCGAATCCAGTGAAACAAAATGACAAGGATTAAGGATTCGTACTTTGTTTTATCCATGTCCAAAAATACCTCAAAAATAATCGTAGTGGTGTAAAATTCAAGAATGATCAAAACATGGATACAATCAAAGCTAGTATCCACAATAGATATTTTGGACGAAAAGAAAAAAAAAAATAATTTTTCTGTGAATAGTGCCGTATTCGTGAATAGTGCCGTATACGTGAATAGTACCGTATACGTGAATAGTAACTCCGGCACAAAAAGTTTCAAATTTGATAAAAACGTTCACCAATATTTCGGCATAATGATATTGAAGAAAAAATATCATTTGAGAAGAAAATAACATCCCTTACCTCAAAATAGCCGTACTTTTGACTGAATTTCGGTATAGTGCTGACAGAAACTCGCACCGTATAGCAACACTCAAAGTATACTCACAAGAATACGCTCGATAATATAGAGAGAGAAAGAGAGAAAACTTTGTTTCTGGTGTGATTTTCAATTCTAACTTAGCCCTCTATTTATAGGAAAATGTTAGAACGCCAAAGGAGACTAAATTAATAAAATATATTATTATTTATTCAAAATTCTTACCCACATGTTTTGAAAACTCTAGCATGCCTTCTTTGGTCAAAAACATCAGCCACCCATGTGCCAACAACCACAAAAACATTTTTGAAATAAAAAAAATAATTAAACTTTCAAAAATCAATTATTTCGGAACCCCGAAACTTCAATAATTCACAATAAATAGCTCATTTGTCAGAAAATTCGAATCTTGCGTTTTTAATAGGAATTTCAATTCTCTACAACTTTGCAGAAGAAAATTTTTCCAAATTCCAAACAGAAATTATCCAAAATCCACAAACGGGCGATTTTACAGTCTATACTCAATTTTCGGTCAAAAATTATGTCCACCGGCACACAAAATATATGTTAAACATTTAATGCCACAAAAATACTCTACCTCCTCATATACTCATATATCCCACATTCATTATAAAAATATCATCGTTAATATATTATTAAAATAATATATTTAAATGAATTATTTTATCAGAAAGAGATAAAATATTAATTTTCAACCATTGTCACATTAAAATTTTCTCCATCTATATCCACATAAAATAAATATTTTATTTATCATAATAATCAATAATTAATTATTAAAAATAATATTACAGAATCACAGTACTGACAACCAGGCCATTCCCAAGATAGAGGGGGCTTTCCAATAAGGATTTCTCCTTACTGGCGCGCAATTAGATGACCAAACCTCTCCTTGATAGAATTTTCTAGACATTGCCAATAATGTTATCAGATAATATTATTCAAATAATATGAATTATTGATCTGATAATGGAAAATACTGTGCAATGACAATTATTGAAACAATAATAATATAAATATCAACGCAGCAATTATTGAATCAATAAAGTAATGAACAGTAACTCCTGTAGCAATTATTAAGTAACGCCTTCTTACGTAAGGATCAATAATTCAAAAAACTGTGCAATACCGTGTGCTACTGTGCAATAACGCGTATTACTGTATTTTAACCACTGGGTATTCCAACAGTGTAAACGGTAACAACTACGCCGTTATTTTTAAACAGCTTATATTTGTCGTTTTCTTCCTCCAATCGCTTTCCGTTATGGGCCCACACATGGCTGCGCCGTCGTACGAATATTCCCCGACAGTACGAATATTCCACGACCAAACGAATATTCCCCGACAACAATGAATATTTTATAACCACTTGCTTATTTTGAAATATTTGCGTATTTTACCCATAACTATCCTTATTAATCAAATCAACCCTTACTATTCAAAATAATAATTAAAGGAAATTAAATTTCATTTATTAATTATTTGGGGTCTTACAGATTTGGTTACCTTGGTATAAAAAGTTTGACAACCAACTGCATGAAGGTTTGACTACTAACTACATCACATTCAAAATAAATTGATAACCTAATAACACTGAATTGGTTACCTTGGTATGAATGTTTGGCTACCAACTATACTTTAAAAAAATTATCAAATTAAGTCTGCCTTTTAGCCAACTGAAAATATCAAACTCTTTTCAAAGCCTGCTTGCTTTTTGCAAATAAGCCTCAGAACTCAAAAGCTGCTGTGTTTCCAGAATTAATCTCGTTTTTTCTCTCTCCAATTTCACGTCTTCCTCCATAAAATCCGGCGACCCACAAAACCAAACCAAATGGGTGGACCACCGCCGGAACCAGAGCACCTACCCTGTCCACGCTGCGATTCAACTAATACAAACTTTTGCTACTACAACTACAATTTCTCACAGTCTTGCCACTACTATAAGGCCTGCCGCTGCTACTGGGCTCACGGTGACACCCTCTGCGACATCCTCGTCGGCGGTGGTTATGGTGGTAGCTGGGGAGGGGAGGGGAGGGGAGGGGAGGGGAGGGGAGGGCAGAATTCGAGGGGAGGCACAAGGTAGTAAGGAAGGAAGTGGTGGGGATGAGGTGGAAGGAGGATGAGGTGTAAATCACACAACTAAATTAAAGGAAGAATAAATTCACTAATTATGTAAATTAAACTTTAAATGCATTACTTATGTAAATATTTTATGAGTGCACTACTGTTGTAATAATTTTTAAAAATGTAATAGAAAATGTAATTGTTCTAATTAAATATTCACATTAATTTGCATACCTAAGAATATTAACATTAATATGTTTATAGTCACATCATAATTAGATTTATAGGTATACATAAAAATGTAAGGAATAACGGATATTTAGTTCAAAACATCAATATATAGCATGATTATAAAGTATGATAAAGGGAGAAATATATGCATACCCAGCTATGCATCGCATTCGCAACAATTATAGACCATGTGGTTAGTTTGGAAAGTGTTGGGCCATAATTCTTTTCCTTATTGAGCCAGATTTAATGGGCTTCTCTCTCGGATTACGTTACTCTTGTCCTGATTGGTCCGAATGATTTGGGCCCAATTACTTGATTATTTCGTTGGGTCCTTTCGATTGGATCCGGTCGTTTGGGTCATTTCCGTTATTTGGGCTTAGTTATTGAATTGACCCATTATACAAAGGAACAATTACATATTCTAATACATTTTTAAAAATAATTACATCAATAGTGCACTCATAATATTTACATAACTAATACACTTTCATATTTATTTACATATTTTAGTGTAATTAGGATTCCTTAATTTAGGGAATTATAATTCATTTAAAATCCCTTAATTTAGGGATTAGTTATAACTTCTTCTCTCTTTCCTCAAGTTATTTAACAAATTCAACCTTTTAATAATAATAATGAAGAAGAAAGAGAGCAGCGACCCCAGCAGCAGGAAAGCAGCAGCAGAAAATCGGACAGTGCTTGGTGATGATGAATCCATGAGGGGTGGTGGTGACGATTGATCAAGCTTCCACTTGTGGTGGTGGCGGTGGTCTTGGGATGGAAAAGAATTGATGATGACAGTTGATGTTGGGTTGTTGGGAAAAAATAATGTGAGGGGATGTGGAGGATCAATGGAGAGTCCACTCCCTTTGGCCATATAATTTAATTATATGAAGATGGAGAAGAGAGAAAGAGGAGAAAATGGAGTCTTTGAAACGGTGCAATGGACTCGGAAAATATAAAGGACCGGTGATGAGGGTGGAGACTAAGGAGAAGGGAAGAACGTTACCATCGCTCTGTTTCTGACGTTACCATCGCTCTGTTTCTGCAGTTTTTTCATAATGCAGTTGGTAGCCAAACCTTCATACCAATGTAACCAATTATGTTTTATTAAGTTTCCAATTTATTTTGCATGTAATACAGTTGGTAGCCAAACCTTCATGCAGTTGGTTGCCAAATTTTCAGACCAAGGTAACTAATTCATACTGCAGGTGTGAAGGTAGATTGGTTATCTTGGTATAAAAGTTTGGTTACCTTGGTATAAAAGTTTGGTTACCAATTCAGTTTTATTAAGTTACCAATTTCGTTTGAATGTGATGGAGTTGGTAGCCAACCATTCATACAAAGGAAACCATTTTATTATTTATGAGTAACAAAATAGTTATAAAAAAATTCAGAACATTAATAGTTACATTTATTTATTTTTAAACTTTTTGTAGGGCGAATCTTCTTCTTATTCGCATTGGCGTTTTGGACAACGAAGATTCGCGGCGGTGTAGCGGAAGAATCAGCGACTTGGCCATTTTCAGATACTTTTCTCTCTCTACAAAGTCACTCTCTATAGTTAGGAAATAAATACTTTTGATGAATAAAGTTCATGATGTTCCTGGATCAGAATTTGTTTTTGTTGTTAGATTTCAAATTTTTGAATTTGAATTATTAACAGTTATTTCTCCTTGATTTTAGGTTTCCTAATTAATGTGAATTGTACTATTTTTATAATACGAGTCCTAAGTACACTATTTTTGTAATTATTTAGTTGATGCACTTTTCTTGTAAATACTTTTTATTTGTTGTATACTTGTGTAAAGGACCCTTATACAAATTGCCACTTAACCCAACTTTGACCGGTAATCATTATGCCAAATAATATTTGACTACTATGTCTGCCACCTTTCTACATGGCATTAATGAGGATGAGACTCAGATGACCGGCGGGGGGAAAAAGTGGTAGCAGGTGAGAAAATAGGCTACATACTTTCGGCTGAAAGGACCGGGAGTGGGAAAAAGGTGTCAGGAGGTGATGGGTGGCACGGTAAACCGGGATTGGAGTATGTATGGGGCTAGGATCATAAAGGAGGTAAGTAACAAAACATTACACACAACTTATCCTTATGGGCAACCTCTGAGAGAATCATCATTGGAATCTTCAGTCCTAAGTGTACGACATTGTCATAGCGTGTCAATGTCATACTATTAAATCCTATACATGTGTCATAATTTTATTATTTTTATATTGTTTAATATATAATTATAGAGTAACTTGAATATATTTTTTTATCTTTGTATATTAAAAGTTAATTTATAAATATTTTTATATATAGTTGATACGGTTAAAATTATAACAATGTTATCGGAAATTTAATTGAACATACATTCTTATACTGTGTTGTAAAAATAGTAAACTAATTTAATAAATATTTAATCAAAAATATTAACAATTTTGATCACCTGTGTAATTCGGTGCAATTTAAAATATAATTTGTTCGATGCGATTTTGGTATAAAAAAAATTTAAACCGCTATCAATGAGGTTATTAAAAAACTGTTATTATCAAAAAATAAGTTTTTCATTAAACTCGATGAGATTACGAGGAAAAATGATTTTTCATTTTTTCTGACTTGTTATTTCTTTTACGTAATTTGTAAACAGTGACAAAAGAAAAAGGGTTTATGAAGGGTTCTTTGGACACAAATCTCCTCCGTTTGCTTCTCACTCACCCTCTGTCTCTCCCTTCTTAGCTTCCGGATCCCGTTTGTCTCTCCGTTCACTCGTCTGCTCCACTTCCATCTATAGATGTGCCAAGAGCGCACCTCAAGCAATGACTCCCGAACCCAAACCAAAACCCGCTCCAGAACCCGACCCCGTCGTATCTCCGCCTAATACCGGCATCCATCCGAACCGGTCACAGGCTTTTGCACCCTGTGCTTACGAGAACGGCTAGCCGGTCTCGAACCTTTCGGTGATCCGTCTTCTTTCACCTCCACCTCCGTACTCGCGTCATCTCTCAATAACAGCATCACTGCGGGAACCACTGGTCGTCCGGAGCAAGTCAGTATCCGTCGGCAAATGCGAAGCTGCTTCATCGGAGCGGCGACGGAATTCATGCGATGCAAGGGGTAAGAACACTCTATCTCATCAATTGACTAATAGAATACTGGCACGCATATGAGATTGTATGTGTCAGTAATCTATTGATCAATTGACCATCTTATCAAACAAATAACTTAATGCTAATCGAAGTTTAACATATACAAGCTTGGAGCCTGTGCCAGGCACGAGTTATCTTTCTTACCATGGCTCAAATGTTAAAAAACTTACTCATAAGGCTTTTGTGCACGAGATTTTGGGATTCATTCTTGTCAAAAGACACGAATATTAAATGTTGAATATAGTAAAAAAATAAAGTTATCTTTCTTTTTTCTATTTTCTTGGCGATTGTAATTCATTTCAATTTAGATTCGCTGTTTTTCATAATTATTTACTAATTTAATGTTCTATTTAATTAATTCAATTGCTAGTTCTTTTTTTTTAAAATATTATTATTATTGTTGTTGTTATTTTATATATATTCTATTTAAATTGTGCGAACTTCGACCGCAAAAGTTTCTTTATTCTTAGTATAAATATGATATATTAGAATTTTGAGAAAATAATATTGATTTATTAAATTTTTATCTAGTTAGATGAATAATTGAATTATATATTGTAAGTTTATTTCGGTGAATTCTAAGATAAATAATTAAATGTAGTGTACATTTACTTTGGCTAGGACTCTAAAATAATTATTTGATTGGTGATTTTTATAAATGATAGTAATTTAATTATATGTCAGGGATTCTAGTTTATTGTCAATCTAAAATAGGTTTTTAGTTGATGAAAATATAATACTTTAGGCATTTAGTATTATTCATAGACCAATATAGCTTATATTCCTTTTGGAGTATATCTAAAGTGAAAAAAAAATAATTAATTAATGAGAATGTTTTTTGGTGAATGATAATGGGTGCGTGTATATATGATTATATTCTTTATATTTAAAAATTATAAGTTAATAATCAAATTATCCTTATAAATTATTTTTTCTCCTTTTTAACTTGTTATATACTTATATTTATTTGGGATCAACCCTTGGTCCTCTCTTTTCCCAATCACATCTTCTTGTTGGTGTGACCGTCACGTGATTATTGAATTTTACCTCTGATCATTTGCCCAAACAAAAAAAAAACATTGTTAGTTTGATAATAAAATTGATATAAAATAATTTAGTTTCAGTACAAACAAATATAATAATTATAAATTAAGTATAAAATATTATTAATTGTGACGCCCCCAAAATTAAGTATACATCACCCATCTTGAGTCGTCAGATACATGGTACAGAATTCAAATACAATTTACTAATACCACTGTCGTGTATAATACGACAAAATACAACTGTGAGTTTGAATACAATAATTGTCTACTAGAGATCATACAAACTCAAAAGGAGTCCTCATTACAATTATTAATACACTATTTCTCAGAATAGTGAGGACTACTAATGCTATCCTCTGGACCGTCACTCCATTCTCCGACTAGTCCCTGCTATGTTCTCATTTCCTGAAGAGAACAGTGAAAGAAAGGGTGAGCTCAACTAGCCCAGTAAGAAATATTATGACTAAGATAATGCAGAATAAATTATCATTAGTCTCCAACAATGTTAAACTGATAAAATATAATAGACATCAAGTTTAACTGCAGCGGGATAAGCAATCCATTAAAAGAGTCAAGTAGAGAGAATTGAATCTACTATCTTTTATGATTTAAAAAGTTTTTCATCACTTTTATCGCTGAGACTCAGCTCAATAAATAATCCACATCATTAAATTATCCCTGCACTACAGGCCAAGGATATTCTTTAATATCACGACCACGAATTATCCATGCACTACGGGCCAAAGATAATCATGTTTTCATCAACGGTCCTGATCATGCCATAAAACAATTATCTTTGCACTACGGCCGAAGAGAATCCATAGCCATAATCATACCAAAAACTGTCCATCAATGCACTACGGGCCAATGAGGATTTTTTCCACATCATTTGTAATATTACGGTCATGATTACACCGCATAATCCCTGGTCATAATCATACCAAGTCCATCTATGCACTACAGGCCACATATGACTTTCAACATAACATAAACATGAGGATGATGACAATGATATAAGAATTTAATAAAACAAGTTCAAGAATTAATTTGTCCATGAACCAATAACGTTCAAATTGTCCACACGATACTGTTTTGTGGTGTAAAATTCAAGAACGCTCATAAGAATATTTTCCTGAAAAGATACTGGATGAAGCGCAAATATCAAGGATATTCTACTAATTTCATGGAGTATAGAAGTCAAAATTTTAATCAACTGAGTATAATAAAGAATGGAATAACAACAGAAATCATCATGCATGCGAAACTTCGCACAGACAGGTTATTCCAACAGAATACTAAATAACGGAACCAGGTCAGGTGAAATTCACACCGACGGGATGTTCCAACAGAATAATAAATGTGGAATAATAAATGATGGAACCAGGTCCGGCGTATAGCACAGACAGGATATTCCGACAGAATAATAAAGACGGAACCAGGTCCGGTGTAAAACACACAGACAGGATGTTCCAACGGAATAATAATAAAGACGGAACCAGGTCCGGTGTAAAACACACAGACAGGATGTTCCAACAAAATGATAGAAGAATGTCACCAAGTATAGGGTAGACCGCGTATACAGGTTATTCCAACAGAATAATAAGAAATGGAATAACAATAGTTTTCTTCATGAATAAGAAAGAATAACACCTCTTACCGTAACAGAAACTGGATATAGAAGTAGTGAAGTAGCAGAATACTCTTCTTCTTTCTCTCTATAATTTTCTCTCTATAGCTTCTCTCTATAATTTCTCTCTCTAGAGTTTCAATGAATTCGTAAGAAAATAATGAAGGAAAAAGCTTCTATTTATAGGAAAATGGAATGCATAGTAACTAATCCATGAACGGTCCAGATTGATTTACTTTAATCTTACGGTCCATATTTAAAGAAAAATCTTTTAAATAAAATATAATATATTCTATTTATATAAAAAGATTTTTACTATGCAAATACTATGCAACACTATGCAAAACACTATGCGATACTATGCATAATAAAATATAATATATTCTATTTATAAAATAACTTTAATAAAGTATTCTGTTTTATATAAAAAGATGTTTCTGTTTTATTTTGTTTTAATATCAAATTTTTTTTTTAAAATTCAAAAGCCTTTCGCGAAAAGGTGCATGCTTTAACTTTTCAAAATGCGTTGTAACATCAGCAATAAATTTAAAACATGGCAATCCAATAATACTACTAATAAAAAAGGATTAAAAAACAGAGGCAAAACTTTGGTACCAAACACGGACGGCACTCGTTATTTACTTATTTTAGCTTAAGCAAGTTGTCCGTTAGCCAACAGTACACAAGTGACATTTGCATAAAAAATGACGATCATTAAAAATAAAATATTAATATTTTTATAAGTAAATTTAATAAGTTTTATTTAGATAAATGGTAAATAGGAATCACATCAAGTGATTGTTGATCTTAAATTATCAAATTTACTTGTGAAAATATCAATTCTTTAAAATTATTTTTACAACTTATCTTTTAATTGTACCTTTTCTTTCATGAGTTTTGATCAATTTGGAGATTAATTTAGACCCATTAATTGATTGAATTTATATAAAATTAAAAATGCATTTGATAGTCTTATTTTTGTTTAAACTAATCTGTTATGTCTAATTTGCCCCCATATTTGATACATTACCCCATTGTCTTCTTCCTGCAACTCACTCTCTAATCCTCCACCAAGACCACCCTGCTTCCAACTAATATAAATCTATCCTCACTTCAAAATATCGTAAGATCAACAGCTAACAAACCATATTCTTTTTCTGACATCAAACAAAATTTTATATTCTTCAACAAAGGGAAATAGAAAACTCAAAATTCGAAATCAAACCACTCGAATCAATCTAAGACGATATCCCATGAAAATATCTCCCAATTCCCATGATTTTTCGGTAGTCGGCGACTCTACCATCGAAGTAGCGAACCTGTTCGAGCTCTCCCTGTCTCCCATGTCATCAACTCAATACTACAAAACCCACTCAATACGTGTGTGATTAATGAGCTTGGCAAACGATTGATAACAGGGGCAAATTGGACATAAATTAATGAGCTTGGCAGGAGGTGATTCCCGCTTACGGAAATAGTATTAAATAACTTTGTGGAAATAACAACTTCATAAAAATAAATTTAGAATTCTAGTATTACTATACTTGTTGCAAATGTATTTAATGACAAATAAACAAGAATTCCTATTTTTGTATCTTTTTGACAGCAACAATGTCATTAATTTCATCGCCCAATAACGACATAAACAACATATGCCACTCAATACGTGTGTGATTGATTACATACTGTATACTATAATAGTAATATAACTCTCTATCTAATAAAATACAAATGATTTTGAATTTCTCGCTCACTCAATAAATTATCTGGGCCGTCCAAAGTTTGAGATAAATCCCACCGTTCATACATCTATTTAATAAAATATATCTATCTATCTAATAATCTAATAATAATTTAATAAAATACAAATGACTTTAAATTTTCCGCTCACTCAAAAAATTATTTTGGTCGTTCAAAATTTGAGATAAATCATATTGTTCATACAATACCGGACTCACGGACCCAGCTAGTTTTATATATAGTACAACACCCAACCTTTGCTAATGAAATCAGTAGAGAGGGGTGAGAGAAATTTATTTAGTAAGAAAAACAGAGTTCATCATGGATATCGAAAAATGTAGAATCAGTATAGTTATGCTGCCATTTTTAGCCCATGGTCACATATCTCCATTCTTTGAGCTAGCCAAGCATCTCTCAAAAAGAAATTGCAATATATTCATCTGTTCTACCCCAATCAATCTTAGCTCCATCAAGAACAGAGTATCTGATAAGGATTCCTCTGCTTCTATAAAACTAGTAGAGCTTCATCTTCCATCTTCCCCTGATCTTCCTCCTCACTACCACACCACAAATGGCCTCCCTTCCCATCTCATGGTCCCACTCAAAAACGCCTTTGAAAATGTAGGCCCCACCTTCTCTGAAATCCTTAAAACCTTAGACCCTGATTTGCTTATTTATGATTTCAATCCCTCATGGGCAGCGGAGATCGCTTCGTCTCACAATATTCCAGCAGTTTATTTCCTAACCTCGGCAGCAGCCACCTCTTCCATGGCCCTACATGCTTTCAAAAACCCAGGTGAAAAATACCCATTTCCAGATTTTTATGACAACAGTAATATTACCCCTGAACCACCTTCTGCAGATAAAATGAAGCTATTTCATGATTTTGTTGCTTGTTTCGAACGATCTTGCGACATTATTTTGATTAAGAGTTTTAGAGAACTAGAAGGGAAATATATTGATATGCTTTCCACTTTATCTAAGAAAACTTTGGTTCCTGTTGGTCCACTCGTTCAAGATCCTATGGGACATGATGAAGATCCAAAAACAGGGCATCTTATAAACTGGCTCGACAAAAGGGCTGAATCTACAGTGGTGTTTGTCTGCTTTGGAAGTGAGTATTTTCCCTCCAATGAGGAATTGGAAGAAGTAGCAATTGGGCTAGAGATTAGCATGGTTAATTTCATATTGGCTGTGAGATTTCTTGAAGGAGAGAAAAAAGGGGTTTTACCAGAGGGGTTTGTTCAAAGGGTAGGAGACAGAGGATTGGTTGTGGAGGGGTGGGCTCCACAGGCAAGAATTTTAGGACATTCAAGCACCGGTGGGTTTGTGAGCCATTGTGGGTGGAGTTCTATTATGGAGAGTGTGAAGTTTGGGGTTCCAGTAATTGCCATGGCCAGGCATCTTGATCAGCCTTTGAATGCTAAGCTGGCGGCGGAGGTTGGTGTGGGCATGGAGGTTGTGAGAGATGAAAATGGGAAGTATAAGAGAGAAGCGATTGCAGAGGTAATAAGAAAAGTCGTGATGGAGAAAAATGGGGAGGTTATCAGGAGGAAAGCAAGGGATTTGAGTAAGAAAATGAAAGAGAAAGGAGAGCAAGAGATTGGTAGGGCAGTGGAGGAGCTAGTACAAATTTGTAAGATGAAGAAAGACGCACAATATTAATATTACTTTTTTTTTTCTCCCTTTAGAGTCATTTTGTATGAGCTAAGGTTGAGTTTTGAACTCTTTCTTTGTATGCTAGTTGTATCATGTATGCTAGTCCTTCCATTCCATAATAATCGACTTCTTAGAAGAAAAATTTGTTCAAATTTATTTGTCATTTACAATTTTAAAAAAAAATAAATTATTTACTTTCTTATATCACCTATAACTTCTTTCATTGTTCCAAAAAAAATTATCCTTTGTATTAATATTTTTCTACTTCCCATAAAAAGGTAGTGATGAAATTTTATATAAATTTTAATTATTAAATGATATTAGTATTCTTAATTAATTTGCATGAAGCTAAAACGAATATTATTATGGAATTGAGTTAGTATAATTCAAGTGGTGTTTTTAGTGGGACTTTGTGTTGCGAGGAAAACCAAGGAATGGTTGATTTTCATTGGTTTGGTAGGGAAGAAGATAGAGTGGCAGTAAAAGAAAAATAGGGATTTGGTCAAGTTAATTGTTACACCACATACTACTATAATGTATGATAATTTTTTTACTACTTTCTTATAACAAATGTTACATTTCAACTCTAACCCACTGTTTGTAAGCCATCACAAATGCAATATTTGTTATACAAAACCAGATCAAATCATAGGAGTTTAAGCTAGTACTAACCAAGATCATCATCATAGCCTAACAAAGTACCTAGCAGTCGCATATTTAGAGTTATACTCCACAAGGTAAGGATATCATCCCTATGCCTTTTTAGAGAACCATCAGAACAAGTGATCTCTTCAGCTTCATCATCTGTGTCAATTATGGTACAACCAGACCTGCTTTTCCTGCTCATTCGTCTAGAACATAAACAAAGTTTGACTAGACTCGAACCATTTGCAAGCAATTGTGCTTTGTTCTACTTCTTAACATATTTTAACTTTAAAACTGGACTGGACTGTCAATATGAGAAGGGACTATTAAAAAATCAAAACTATTTAACCTAGACATAGGTACAAGATAAAAGTACAAAATAGCACCACTTTGTAGTTTCAGTTTGTAACCATCATTCTTACATTCATGTGTCTAGCAATAAAACATACGACACTCTGATTTGTGAAACCACATGTTTGATAAGAACTGAACATCTATAATTGAAACCCCAAAAACATGCCACCAACATTCATAAAACATTCTGCTTATGCTAATAGTTTACAACAACAATCACTCAACATCATACCCTTTCTCCTGAAGCTCTGAAACAACTTCATTTCTCATCCTCGCCCATAGCTTAAGAGCTTCTTGTTCAAGCTTCTTGTCTTGCAACTGCTTCTGGTAATTATACGAATCTTTATCTGTTTCAATAACCCCTTTCGGCCCTATGGTCGTACCAATCATCCCACCCTTTGCAACAAACTCCTCCATTGCCTCCGCGTCACCGGGATAGGGAAACTTGCGGCGCTCGTAAAGATGGGCCAATTCCTTCTCTTCCTTGGGTCTTGGCTTAAGTGTCCACCAACCAAGAGGCGAGGTTTCGTTGTATAACCATGCAGCGCCAAACAGCCCGTATGTGCACAGTAATCCCTTGCCTACTTGCTTCCAGAAGTGGTGATCCTCCTTGCCTAGACCTATCTTCTTCAGGTATTTCTCGGTATTGAACGATTTAGCCAATAGTAGCCCTAGAAGACACTTGCAATATTACATGTTTGTGTGTGGTTCAGGAATTTCGTCGAGCAGTTCACAGGCAAAAAATTTATGAAACAAAATACTTCCACCGTTCCTAAAAGATTGTCTTTTAAAGTTTTGACACATGAATTAAGAAAGTATCATTTATCAAGTAAAATTTGTTTAAAATTCCATCACTATGAAGTTGAAAACTATTAATAAAAGGGAGGGAATTTCTTGGACAATGAGAGAAGACAGAGGTAATATAAGAAAGTAAATAATTTATTCTACTTAAAAGTTGTAAACGACAAACTTTTTGGAATAAATTTTTTCTTCTAAAACGACAATCTTTTAGGAACGGAGGGAGTACTAACAACCACTAGTTCAACAATTATACTCAAAATCTTTCAACCACACAATTATGAGAAATAAGGTGATGAAATCAAGGTTATTATATGTTTCAAATTGTATGTAATGGATCTGATTATGAGATTTCTCATTACATTTACAACCATAAATGGAGTAGGGGTTCCGGAATTCAAATCTTTAAACGAGTTGTAAGTTAGGCAAACACCGAATCAAACACCATAAATCCTAAATTAATCTGGGTCCGACTCTCAAAGTTTGGTATGTACCTGTTTTGGCATCTCGAAGACTTTTGCGAACCATTGAGGAGCTTCGCTCAGGGAACTGCACAGAAGAAAACGGATGTATGACAATGGAAAAGTAAATGCGTCTTCTATTTCACAAAATGAGTCTGATTTTCATTTTTTGAATGTTTATTCATAAAAAAATCTTAAATTCAAAAATATAAATATGTATTTGAGTTATGTAAAAGGTGTTAATTATAAAATTCGTTGTTTTCAAAATTTATAGTAATTGAATTTAAATAGTTTAAAAAATAAAAATTCTTTTTGTGAAATAGTCAAATTAAAATGACAAATTGTTATTTTCACAAAGAAATTGTGTCAACATTTTTTATTCTTGAACAATCTACACTAATAGGTTTCATTCAATTCAATGGGTCTAGGGAGGAACATGAGTAGGGAGAAAAATTAGAGTGTTTGATATGAAATGTATATTAGAGATTATCAACTTAACAAAATTTACATGCTTCATCTAAAGTATTTGGGCTAATTTATGCAAAAATTTATAATGTCATATTGGGGAAGAGACTTGACCATGCACACTATGAAAAAGGAATTTAACCAAATAGTAAACCATAAACAGAAAAGATGAATCATTTTGTGTCTTTAACCAAGCTTGTACTTTAATTTAAGCTTATTGTTTCTTTAAACTAGTTGAGCATTGCTCACCTCATTATGATCAAGTCCCATACCATAATTTACTTTAGTGTAGTGTGGTTTGCAATGTCTCTTTCCCATGTATGAAAATGTTCTCACAATCGGAACAACATTTAAAGACTGAGATAAAAGTAAATCAGGCAATTCCAAGAGTTCCTTACATTATAAATGACAAAACATTCAAATTAAACCCAAAAAAGTACATTTTCTTTTAAGTACAGAATGATGAAAATAGTTTTGTATTTACACGTAAATCATATCGAAATTACAAGAAAGTTGAAATGCAGAACAAACTTGCTTAACCCATGCTAGTCCTTAACTCCTTAATACCATTCAACGGAGAGTACCAACCGCCTTTTTATACGTATACCACCTAGATACCAAGAGAAAAGCAGCTAAATTTAGCACACTCAGCACACTCAAAAGCCAGAAGAAGTAATGGAGATGACCATAGTTCAATTTGTCCGGTATCCATCCGAGCTTTCCATCCCTTGTACTAATTTTCGTGACAATGGTAACTAGCAAAGAGCTCAAATAGCTTCCAAGTGCAACCGTGGTGAGAGAGAGGGCAGAGCACAAGCTTCTCATTGAATCAGGCGCTTGCTCGTAAAAGAACTCCAATTGTCCTATAAATGTGAAAACTTCCGCGCAACCTATGATAAAATACTGAGGAACCTGCCAAAATATTGGCATGGGCATGTTATCGAGCTCGTAGTAATTGTGCCTTCTTACAATTCCAAGCCTAACAACCTCTAAAATCCCTGCAGCTAACATTGCGAAAATTGATATGAAGAGTCCAGTGCCCATTCTTTGCAGTTGAGTTAGGCCATTTTTGTGGCCTGTAAATTTTCTGGCGATTGGAACGATGATTTGATCGTAGACTGGAACCCAGAAAAGGACACTAAGGGTGTCGAAAATGCTGAGTGATGCCGGTGGGATCTTGAAGCTAGAGTTTGCCACGTGAATATCCATGAAGGAGCCTTGCAGCACGAATAAATTACCCATTTGGCCGTAGACAGTACTGAATATGATACCAGTAGCCCATACAGGCAGCAATCTGATGATGGACTTGAGCTCTTCAACTTGAGTAACAGTACAAAGTCTCCATGGATCAGTTGGGCCCTTTATATGATCCGACTGTGTCTCCACAGCTGCCTTGTCAAAGAATCTGAAAAGGGCAAATTTAGTTCCATTTCTCATCAATGACTTGGTACTACATTTCCCCACAAATATGATATTAGTACACTTTCTCGAGAAATTCTATTAGGCTCGGAAGCTTACCGAAAATCTTTAGTATGATCAAGCTTGCGGCTACCTACAATAGCAGACTCTTGATCTGCAGTCTCGTATAAAAGAGACTGGTCATCTGGCACCTGAATGCGATATTTTCTTGTAGAAGCTACCACCACTTGGCAGAGGCAAGTCAGAGGGCTGCCTGCAGGTTTCTGGTTTCGATACAACCGAGTTCCTGAAAAGAAAGAAACTACAGCAATAGCCATGGCCACAGCAGGAATGCCAAAACCCAAACCCCAACCAACATTATCTTGTATATAGACTAGCACGGAAGAAGCAATGAGTGCACCGATATTTATTGAGAAATAGAACCAATTGAAGAAAGAACTCTTGTACTTCTTCTCAACCTCATCGGCATCATCAAACTGATCTGCTCCATAGGATGAGACACAAGGCTTAATCCCTCCGGTTCCCAGCGCAACTAGGTAAAGCGCTGTGAAGCAAACTGCACGTTGAGTATCTGTTGCGTGGCAGTCATTTTTTGAAATACAGGTCGGCTTTAGGCCAGGGATGGTTGCCGATAATGTTAACAGTGTCATCCCCTAAATAAATAAAAGCTTCTCATTATTAAATGTCAAAGCTTCATACATTTACATTCGATGGACTATAGTAATTTTACTATGACATATAACGTGAGTTTTTATATTTTTAATGTTTGAACAGAAAAGCAAGATAACATTAAAATTCTATGAATTGAACTCACAATAACATAGATGATTGAGAAGATGGCAATAGTCCAATATCTTCCAAGATAGGCATCAGCAGCAAATGCTCCGATCAGAGGTGTGATGTAGCATGTTCCAGACCAATTCGATAGATTTCTTGAAGCCGTTGTGCTGTGCTGGTTGAGGTGATACTTGAAATATAGCAACAGATTAGAGCCCATCCCATAGTATGCCAATCTCTCACAACATTCATTTCCTGTAAATAGTTATTATAAGAGTCAGTATCTTATACCTTAAACAAATCGCGCTCTCAGTAAGAGTAGCAGCAAAAGTACCAAGGATATAAGGGCAGGCCTTCCAGGTTCCTGTTTTCTTTTTATTTGCAGGATTGTTTTTGTAATCCACAGTCCCATCTTTAGTATAGATATCCTCTTCTGCCATACTTGACAGATGACAATAAATTGTCTTCTCCTAGGAAATTATTCGATACAAGATCTCAAAAATGTTTAAATACTGCAACAAAAATACATTCATACGGTAAAATTCACAAACTAATCAAGGAGGAGAAAAATATGCTGATCATATGCTGCATATATATTTGAGTGTACAATTGGCTCGTCTATCCTCTATCTTCTGGTAATAAAGACAGAGACGCAGCATGATATTCTACACCCTTAAATGCTGGCTCAAATTCTGGACTGGAATTCAGACCGTATAAAACTGAAGTATGATCTTCTTTTTTATTGTCTCTGGATATTTATTTGAGCAACTATACATATAAGGAAGGAAGATTCAACGAAGAGAGCGAATCTCTGACAAAAAGATAGAACAGAGACAGGTGTTTGTCAAACAAAAGCATGAGATATCTAGCAAGAGAAGGATATATGAATATGACAACCAACTTGTTAAAATGAAAGAGCATGACCATTGTGATAAAAAAAAATTCTCAAATCTTTCACCTACTTTTGCTTTTTGATATATCAGAAATCATAGTATTGAATATGAAAAAAGTAGGAAAACAAACTAGTATTCAAGAAATTACTTGCAACTTTTTTGTGTTTGCGAAAGAAAAAGAAACGAGATATTTTGAGGTGAGTGGCCTGTCATTTCATCCATTTGCAAAGGGCAAGTGTAATTGACTAGCTAGCATTCCTTTGATTAAAGAATTGAAATGATATGATGGTGTTCAAGTAATAAACCATCTCTAGGAATGATAGTAACATCAATTTTGGACTGAAGATGGTAATATGTAAACCAACCTCAATTATGAACAAAGAACAAGTTTTGGTTTTCATATTATAAGTTTCATCATATGTCAAATTTTCCACGTGGGGTGGGGTAGTAGAAATACAAAAGTCATGACCATGAGTGTCAAATGTGAAATTGGGCATTGAATACCAAACTCATCCCTTTTAAATTGGGGGAAAAGATTTTGAGTGAGAAATGGATTAATCTAAGCCATGAAAATCACAAAGTATGATTATTATTTTTCCAGTTGCAGAACAAAATCTCAATATTCAAAGCTGTAGAATATGAAATGCAGAAATTATTGCAGTTGCCGCACTAAGAGGCAAAAGGGTATACACAGAAACTAACCTTTTTTCACAAATTTTGCTGTTAAAACTCTTTGAGAACAAAGGTTTTAATGGAGCAACTCCACTCCTGACTCCACTATGGGGGTTTCCCTACAAAAGGCCTTTAGCTGAAGGAGCACAGCACTACACTACACTACACTACACTCCATTATGTAATGATTATATATATATATACACAAACACAAACACACACACGGGGTTAGATACAGATTGGAGCTCAATGGTAGCCGGTCCCTTGCATTTGTATTTGATTACAATAATGATTATTTTATTTAATCCACCACTGGATATTTGAGGGAGAGTCTTTTCAGTCTTATTTTTAATCATTCATTTACATTTTTTAGCGGACATAACAATGACCTCTTTTTTGTCTTCACCATCTCTACGGCATTCATTTTTGAGGTGATAGGAATGGAGTGGCCTTTATTTTGTTGACATCCTAGCTAGTATTCAAATACAAATATTAATTGCCTCCCATACTTGCAAAGATTCACAAAACTAGCCCATCTTTTTCAAAACTTAGAGCCTCGTATACCTAACTTTGTTTAAATTTATATCTGCACTGCACTCTAGTGTAGGAGTGAGCAAAAAACGGATAAAACCGAAATACCGAACCGAACCGAAATTTTTTAACCGAATTATTTCGGTTTTTCGATTTTTTTTTACAATTTCGGTTATATCCGAATTATTATTCACTATTCGGTTACGGTTTCGGTTTGAAAAAACAGGTTATTCGGGTATCCGAATAACCGAACATTACTTATTAAAAAAATTAATTTTATAATAATATTATAATAATAACAGTAATAATAATAATAATAATAATAATAATAATAATAATAATAATAACAGTAATTCGGTTTTTTCCCGAATTATCGAAATTACAATTCGGTAATTCGGTATTCGGTAATTCAGTTATTGTTAAATTTCGGTTATTAGTTCGGATAGCAAAATCATCATTATTTCGATTTTCGGTAATAACCGAATAGTTTATTCGGTTCGGTTATAACCGAATGATCACCCCTACTCTAGTGTGTTTTTGTAATTCGATTATAATTCTTCTTTTTATTATTATTATTATTATTATAGGGCTTTCTCAAAAAACAATATTACAAGGCAACAATTTTTATTTTTAATACGTGCTTCAATCAATGTAATATTATCTTAGAAAAACAACATTATTTCCTTCACTTTCCTATTAAAAAAATTACATTATCACATTTTTTTTTAGCTCTAGAGGTTACATACACAAGTTATGTTTGGATTTACTCTTTACACGAAACAACTAATGTGTTTTCTCTTATCCGTCAGTCATTCATTACATATTAATATAATAATGACACGCGTATTTAAGATACACTTAAAATTATAAATTTAAGATATAAGTTAGAATTTGTGTATATAAAAAACTCATCTATTTCTTTGACAAGAAAAGTGGTCAAGTTTTCTATCATTTTATGTTTATAAAAAAACTCATAAACATAAGAATTGGAAGAAAAAAAACTTAGATTTTCTATCTATTTCTCTTCGTTTTTATTTTGTAGAGACTTGTGCCGTATTGCCTGCCAAGTTTTCTATTTTATGATTTATATTATGCGGTTACACAATTATACATTATTATATTTATACGCTAAGCTTTAACCTTTTCTCATCTTTATTTATAATATTAAGGGTCTTGAAATTTATAATATATAAAATTTTAGATAATTTTATTTTTTAAAAAAATATTTATCGTTTATATAATTTAGGAGATTTAACTAAAATCTTTTCAAAATTACTTACAAATGAGATAGAGAGTATGAGATAAGTATTAATCATTTTTTTAATTTTCTTACAAAATTATAAAACATCATATATTATGGGACGGAGAAAGTAATAATTTATGAAATTATAGTCAAACCTAAGATTTATCTAATGTTATGGTGACACTAACACATCATTTAAGATACGTTTTTTAGATAAAAAATTTGAGATCCTTATTATCACTCTTCCCACATCTTATTTAAATGAGATTCTAAAATTAATACCCACAAAAATTTTGTTAAATGTTGAGGACAAACCATAGAAGCTAACACCCACCCTTGATAGTGTAGCTTTTAATTCTTTCAATATAAGAGATGACGTTCAAATCAATACAAAATGAGTTAATAGAATTCCTTAAAAATGCTTGGAAATGAACATCATTATTTGGACCCACCTGCTTAGTGTGAACTTTTAAGTTATGAACATAAGATGTACCATCAGCCATCTCTACTCAAAGTTGAATTTTCTCCAAATGAAGAAGATACGTTCTTACGTATACGGGTGATAAAAATGCAGTTTGGTACGATCTGAAATTCAAATGGTACAAGAAATAGTTTAAGTGTGGTTTAAAAATTTAAATGGTACATGAAATCGCTTGTGATTGATGCGGTGCAGTTTTGAATCGTGTGGTGCGATTTTATTTAGTACGGCTTCGGTTCCAAAACTAATTGAAACAATAAAATTTTATGCAATTTAAATTAATAATTTAGCATCACATAATATTAAAGTTTTAAAAGAGATCAAAGACATCAGAGTTTTTATTTCTCTCCTACACATCCAAGAAAGAAAAACAAGCAACAAGGAACTACTTCATCTAACACTGAGTTTCAGAAGCACGCTGATAACTCAAGAAGACTGTCTCATGATGTGTCTAGTTTCAATAACTTCAATTCTTTTAATCATAAAAGATGTTGAATCCAAATAATTAAATATATATAAAACTTATGAAGTATATATACATATATATATGCTCAAGTAGTGTGTTGTTCAATAATTTTTTACAATTAAAGAATAATTGTATAAGATTTGTATGGTGATGGTGATCATGTAAATCAATACCATCCAAATTCAGAATTTGTAGCTTTATTTTTATGAGAGATTCATTACACAAAGTTAAATGAAACATATCTCCCGTAATAGGATTGTATAATTAATTAATTTTTATGGTGCGATTTGGTTTCGATTTTATGTGCGGAATTTTAGTTAGTAATCAAATTCAAACCATAAATTTAAATTTTTAACCCACCTAAACTCGTCACATATGTGCAAAACTGTTGGTAGGATTTTTAATTCGTACGTAACCTTAATGTAAGAAATGAAACATTTTATTTATGTATGTGTGTTTATTTTATGTATGTATATGAGGCCTCCCTAATTTATTTTCAGATTTTACTATTTATTTGATTAGCTTATCAATTTAAACATTTATTAATTTTTATCTCTCTCTCTCACATCACATACATACATATAAAGGGATGGGGCCCAGACACCACTCTTTTAAAACTTTATTAGTCTCAATTTAAACCTTTTGCATTCTCACTTCCAAAAAATATACAAGTAGTTGGGTTGTAATTGAATCAGTCATACTAGCGGTCACATCCAGTTATACTGATACACACTTGTTAGTCCGTCTAACAAAGTTAGTAGAGCCCTGTTCTCACTGGGCTCCTCTCCAAGCAAGGCCTGAAAAATATGTCCTCCTCAGGAACTTCTCCATAAGCCCAAATGTATTCGTTTCGTTTCTAAGTGTTTACATTTTATAGTACATTTAAAAATATAATTACAATAAAAGTGAACTCATTAAATATTTATATAACTTATTCACTTTCATATTTATTTACATATTCTAGTGTAATTAGAATTCCTTAATTTAGGAAATTATAATTCAATTAAAATTCTTTAATTTAGGTTCTTCTCTCTCTCCTCATCTAGAATAACTGTATTAATTAGTCTCCCCCTTTTTCTTCTTCTACATTCAACGTATTCATTCTTGTTAATGCCCTCCTCATCCGCCCTACTCCACCGCCCTACTCCACCGCCCTTCTCCTCCGCCCTCCTCCACCGTCTTCTCCTCCGTCCTCCTCCACCGCCCTCCTCCGCCCTCCTCCAATGTATAAATTAGGCCTTTCTCCTCCGTCCTCCTCCGCCATTAACGCCATCCTCCACCATTAACCTAGACAGTTCTAATTTGTTAATGTCATCCTCCACATCCACACCATTAATACCATCATACACATCCACACTTGCGATTTTTTTCATAGTACAGTTGCTGCGATTTTTTTATAGTACAGTTGGTAGCCAAACATTCATACCAAGGTAACCAATTCAGTGTTATTAGGTTTCTAATTTATTTTTAAAAAATCTATTATAGATTTTTTTATTTAAGAGTGCAGTTGGTAGCTAACACTTTATACAAATATAACCAATTTAGTTTTATTAGGTTACCAATTAATTAAAAAAAATTTATTGTAAATTTTTTTTATAATGTAGTTGGTAGCCAAATGTTAATACAAAAGTAACCAATTCAATTTTATTGGGTTACCAATTAATGAAAAAAAATTTATTATAGATTTTTTTTCATATTGCAGTTCTATTGGTTACCCACAAAAATTAAAATGGTTACCTTTGTATAAATATTTGGATACCAACTGCAATAAAATTTATCTTTTTCTCCTTTTAATTTCTGGACTAAATCAACCTTCATAATAATGGCAGCTGTGACCGGCGTTCATGGTGTTGAAGCGGCGGCGTCCATGATGAAGCGGAGGAAGATGGCCGGCGTCCATGGTGTTGAAGTGGTGGCGAAGGGGAGAAGGAAGATGACCGGCGAAGGGGAGGAAGAAGATGACGTTTCCAAACTTTGAATATTTGAATTTTAATTATTATTTTTGAATTTATTTTGTTTGTTAGATCCTAGATATTTGAATTTGAATTATTAATTATAGTAGTTATTTCTCCTTGATTTTAGGTTTCCTTATTATTATGAATTGAATCCTATACTAATTCCCTAAATTAAGGAATCCTAATTGCACTAATATTGTAAATAAATATAGAAAGTGTATTAATTATATAAATATTTTATGAGTGCACTAATAGTGTAATTACTTTCTAAATGTTGTATACTTATGTAAAGGACCCTATTTTTTTCTTAAGTTTACTAGGAAAATTCAAATTTACTAGGAAAATGATATATCTTGCCACGTCAATAACTATAATCGATAATATTTAAACGATGTGTTTAATATTATCGTATATATACTAATTATCAAAATTACCGAGAAATGTTACAAATTTGAATTACTAATAAAAATATCAGAAAATATAAGCTAACGATTTTTCAATTATATTTTACCTTTATTTTGTTTAACTACTTGTCGGTTTTGAGTCTTTTTAATATGAAAAATATTCAAATAATTTAGTTACTGGAATGAAACAAAAGAATAAATTATCATATGAAAACATTAGTTCTAATCTTAGTTGTTGATTTCTGTATTGGATATTATTGATAGTAAATATTTGTTATGGATAGCGCTGAAAATGAACTTGAGTGGTTTGAAACCCGGTTTGGGATTAACTCGAAAAATTAGAGCAAGACTCGGATTGCGTACTTAAACGAGTCGGATTCGAATCCATTTTGAAATTCAGACACGTATGCGAATCGAATATGAGTCACCCAGTGTTCGCTCATTTAGGGTATCAAAATTTTCTTACCTCACTAATAAATATTTGATACAAGTACATTGATCCTTATTCGTATACAATATCGAGTATACTAGATTTATTTAATATACATTATTTAACAATTAAATTGTCCACATATTTTTATAATTGAAAGTAGTTCATTAATTATTTCAAGAGTGATAATATCATTTCATTAATTTTTTTACAAGGCCATAGATATCTAATTTAAATTGTTCAAATTTTAATTATTTTAACTAGTTGACTGAGATAATTTTATAAGCGTTATCATAATATAAATGATTCAGTTTTATTTTGTGTATGTCTGAAATGCTCACGAGTAGTTCAAATTAAAAATAAATCGAGTCGAATTCGAGTACAATAAAATGAATCGAAATTGAATCTGAGTAAAAATTGCAAAATTTTATTCGAATACAAGTACATTAAAAAATTTCGAATAAAATCTGAGTAAAATACTATACATTTCGACTAGACTCGTAATCATTTTTACCCCTAACAATGGATCATTTTTATGGAAATATAGAATTAATATTTGCACAAATAAATTTGATAATTTTACAAATTCTTCTCTACATGAATAGTAAGTGTGAGTTCACTCTCACGCGAGAGAATATATTGTGAAAATAATATTTTTAGTTGTAAAAATATCAATTCTCTCTCTATATATATTTAATTATTTTAGAAAAGAGAACAATTATTTTGCTACAACGTGTTTAAGCATCTGCTAGTTTTTGAAAAATAAATCTACAACGTTTTTTTTCTAAAAAATATTGTGTATTGTGCTTATTACAACGTATTAAAAACGTTGTGTAAGGGTGTCAAATAGACAACACCCTTAACCACGACGTTTTTCTGACAGAAATCACATCGTTTTTTTCACGTTGTCTATTTACTGTTTTGTAGTAGTACATGCTACAGGTAGAGGTGTTCAACCGATAAAAATCGGTCCAAACCAGATCGGTACCGAACCGAACCGATACCGAAATCGGCAAAATAGTGATACTGGTTGGATTTGTATACCGAACCGGGGGTACCGATTCGGTATCGGTTTTTATCGAAAATTAATATAATTATTATTTTTAGTTTTATTATTGTTATTATTATTTTTATTAATATTATTAATATTTTTTATTATAATCATTATTTTATTATTATTAATTATTTATTGATAAAAAAAATTAGAAAACCGGTATATACCGGTCCGATTCAGTTTATACTGATCCATGAAAACTATGTCTCGAAATTGGTATATACCGATTTTCTATACCAGTACCAAACCGGTTTACATTTATACTGAATCGGCCAATTCGGACCGATCCGATTCGTCCAAAAATAAAAAAAAATTGATTTCTTTGAACACCCCTTACTAGGGGTGAGTATGGTGCGATTTGGTGCAGTTTGAAGTCCAAACCGCACCTGAAACCGTTTAGGTGCGGTTTGAAAAATTCAAAATCGCACCCAAAATCGCTTGTGATTGGTGCGGTGCGGTTTTAATTAGTGCGGTTTCGGTTCCAAAACTAATTTAAACAACAAAAAAGTCTAAGCCTTCAATAAAATTTAACATAAAACTTACATCGAGTAATTAACTTAGTGACAAAGTCGGCAATGAGAATTATATCAAACATGTTTTAAAACTAAAACATACGCTATATAAAACAACGGAGACCATATATTCGATAACAAACAAAAATATTTATCTAGTTCCCCAAAAATTAAAAGTATATACTGGAGATAGAATGAAATTCTATCTCATATATTGCAGAGAGGACTTATATAATATAATCCTAACTATACCTAATTTGAAAAATAATCTATTAGACTATTACTATTATAGCATTGACATTAACCAATGTATCAAGTGCTCCAGTCCCTCAGCTATAAGCCCTTCCAATAACGCATCAAATAATTCGAAATTCCAAAATTCAATTGCTTAATTTTTGACTCTATAACCTCGAATATCTTCTTTCAATTGGTAAAAAAATGACAATGCAAGACTGGAATTTTCTCTGAGCGTGTTCAAGTGAAAAATAACTTTAGAATTTACTAGAGATAATACATACATACACATGGTGCGGTTTCGATTTTATGTGTGCGGTTTTGGCTAGTAACTAAGCTGAAACAGTAAATTTGGTTATTCAACCCACCTAAAATCGTTATATACGCAGAAACCGTTGGTGCGATTTTAATTGGTGCGGTACGTGTGATTTTTGGTGCGGTTTCAATTTGGTTACTTGCTCAGCCCTATACCCCTTACTACAAGAAGTATGCAACTTGCAAGCATGTTTGCACAAACGAAGTTGAGGTTGAGGTTCACGCTTACCGGAGTGCCCTTAAATCTAAATCACATGGTCGACATTTGACCCCCTTTTTTTTCCTGGTTTAGAAGAAGAATCCACAAATAATAAAAGGAATCTTTCCTTTAATGGAAACATATGTATTGTGGTGGGTGCCAACCTCCCTACTCTGGTCTATTGTATTCCACTCCATTATTTATTGCACATAATTTTTGCAGTCACCATCATTTCCAACAACTTGCCCTCTTTTAGGTCTCAACTCCTCTACTGCTCGAAAGTTAACTAGTAAAAATGTACTTATAGCAGTTACTATCAAATTAATTTATCAATTTATTAATATAATATCGATACATAAATCAAGAAATATTATTTCTGTGTTAGTATTGTATTGGTCAATTAATCAACTTATCATTAAGTTAGTTTTATGATAACCGAATCCGTAAAAATGTCTCCATAAATAAATAAAATGGAAGATTTCCTTATTATTTCCCCTGCTGAAATAGTATAAAAAAAAATTCACAGCCCCATGAAATATATATATAGTGAATTTAAATGCAATTAACTTCAAGGAGGCTTTATAAGATGACGTGCAGAATATATTAGTGAAAAGGAGAGAATAAAAATAGAATAATTTTTGGTCAAGAACAATTAATTAAATTACTTATTGTTCGGTATAGAATTACATTTTGTATCAATTACATATTCTATTACATTTTTTTAAAATAATTACAACAATAGTGCACCCAACTACTGTAATTTGGTTATTATTATTATTATATATATATGCATTTGGCAGTTAACCCAATTAATTGTTTTATTCACTGTTATGTTTCCCGTAACGCTTTTATAAGCAATTTAAATTGTTATATTTATCTAAAAAAATATAAATGATTTTGAATTTTTCGCTCACTCAAAAAAATCATCTTGACCGTTCAAAGTTTGAGATAAATCACACCGTCCATACAGTGTCGGTGGCACGAAACCCAGCTAGTTATAAATATATAAGTTAGGAACTTGAGAGCAAAGCAACAAATTCAAACACGCTCGCGAGCTAGCGAGATATAAAAAAAAATAGTGATATATATAGTTAACCAACCCTATATATATATATATATATACAATTTGATCTGGTCCGGACTTTCGGTCGGGAGAAAATTCAGACCTTTAATTTTTAATTTTTTTTGCTTTTTTATTTTTAAAACAACTAAAAAAATATTTAATATTTTATGGAACTGAAATTTTTCCATAATACAATATTTTGGGCGTGATTTGGATACCTATACCAAAAAATGTATGTACAATCTGCACAGACTTTACATACATGTTTTGTTATACGTATCTAAATCACACCCAAAACACTGTATTATGAAAAAATTCAAGTTCCATAATTTTTTATTTATTTATTTTTAGTTGTTTAAAAAAAAGTCCAGATTTTTAGTTCGGTCCGGGAGTCCGAACCTGATCTGGCCTTATATATATATATATATATATATATATGTATTCTTAATGTGGGATCACACATGAGCTATATTAAATAATTTATTTTCAAATTTAATAATTTATCATACCTATATTAGTACGTAAGAAGAATGATGAATTTGATTTTAAAAGTGAAATTAGGATATTTATTGTATTATTCTCAATTAAAATAATAATAATTATACAAGTATCTTTTCAGTGAATTATAGTAGTAGTATTGTTTTCAAATAAATAAATGTAGGTGGGTAAATTGCTCCTCTTGCCTCAATAATGCATGCAACAAGTTGAATACAATGTCGATCTGATACTTGTAGCGAAAGGACACCTGTGGTATGGAGCAATGAAGGGGTAAGTTTGTCTTTTCAACATCAACAGTCCCACGCTCCCAGTTATTAATGGACACGTTGTTATATTGAATGAATATTGGGAGGGGACGAGAGGGGTTCAAGAACCCAAGTACCCAAGCCAAAAATGAGTTTAACATGACATGACAACATTTGACAGGCATAAGGCATGTTAAATTAACATGCCTGGTTAGTATAAAATTATTTTTTTAATAAATTGATTAATTGGTTAATAGAATACTGACACGCATATAACTTCACATGCATATCAGTATTCTATTGATCAATTGACCAACTTATTCAAAAATAAACTTCATACTAAGAACTTCCTAAATTAACATCTATTACTACTACTAATAATAATAAGGGTCCTTAACAATAATATACAACAATTAGAAAGTAATTATAAAAAAAAATATCCACAAAATAATTACAAAAATAACGCAATACAATATTACCTTGCTAAAATTACGCGTTATTAACTCCCTACACGTCAGTTACCGACTTTCAAATTTCCAACTGATCCGTCCTAAAATCACGCTGATGATGAAAAAAGAATACTTTGAGATCAGAAAAAACAGAGCAACGAAATCGGAGAAGACGAGATGCAACTCTGAGATATAATAATAGAGGAGAAGATCAACAACAACTTCAAGATCAACAACAACTCCAAGATCAACTTCTTGGATTATATATATATATAGAACGTGAATGATTACAGAAGATGACTCGATACCCAACTTCTTTTTCTACAAATTCTTTTCAGAAAGACGCCCAAACTTCTTTTTCTACAAATTTTCTTTAGTATACTGACTGTTTTAATTTCAAAATGGATGTAAAAATATGTTTATATTCTGGTTACTAAGTACATATAAATTGGTTACTGTTTATTATTGATTTGGTTACTGTATAATGTTTATTTGGTTGTTGTATACTTTAAATGTTTATTTGGTTACCCCGTGGTTACTACATACTCGTATATTGGTTACCTTTCTTAAGTTTTTCACTCTTTGATTGGTCACACAGTGAGTATACTAACTATTTTGATTGCAAAATGAATGTAAAAATATGTTTTATATTCTGGTTATTAAGAACATAGAAATTGGTTACTGTTTATTATTGATTTGGTTACTGTATAATGTTTATTTGGTTGCTGTATACTTTATATTAATGTTTATTTGGTTACCACGTGGTTACTATATACTCGTATATTGGTTACATTTCTTAAGTTTTTCGCTCTTTGATTGGTCACACAGTTAGTATACTGACTGTTTTGATTGCAAAATGAATGTAAAAATATGTTTTATATTCTGGTTACTAAGAACATAAAAATTCGTTACTGTTTAATATTGTTTTGGTTATTGTATAATATTTATTTGGTTGCTGTATACTTTAAATGTATATTTTCCTGATATTTTTATATTGATGGTTACTTATTAAATACATTGGTTACATTCCTGCAACAGTTGGATCTTTAAGTACATATTGATGTTTTTTATATTGTTTATTTTTACTGTAAAATGCATGAAAAAATATGTTTTATGTTATGGATACTAAGTAAATATATGTTGGTTACTGTCTAATTTGGATTTGGTTAGTATATAATGATGACTTGTTTACTGTGTAATATTATCGTGGTAACTACATAATATTACTGTATTTTATACTGATTTTTTTATATTGATGGTTACTGATTAACTACATTGGTTACCTTCATACACCTGTTAGTCTTTAATTTGTAACAAAGTCATTACTGATTATTTTGGTTGTAAAATGAATGTAAAAATATTTTTTATAATCTTGGCTACTAATTACATATATATTGGTTACTATATAATATGTATTTAGATACTGTAAGGTGTTTATTTGGTTACTCTATAATGTTATTGAGTCTTATAATTGTTTCTTTTATATTGGTGGTTACTTATTGACTACATTGATTACCTTCATACAACTGTTAATCTGATTATATATATTGGTTGTTGTATACTATTTAATTGGTTATAAAATAATGTTTATTTGGTTGCGGTGATAATTTGGCAGTTTTTGTCATGTTTGAAGTGTCGGATTTGGGCATTTTTCGGAGCCTAATTTCATTGGAAACGGGTCAACGATCCAAAGTTACCAGCTTTGCTGGTGAACTGCAGCGATTTTTGGTCGAATTCCATCATTTAGACCTTCAAAATTGCATGTAAAAATGTTGTTTATATTCTGGTTACTAAGATTATGTAATTTGGTTACTGTCTAATACTGATTTGGTTACTTTACAATGTTTATTTAATTGTTATACAATGGAGACTGACAGTAAACAATACAACAAATTTAATTGTTTACAGAAATATATAATTATTTTCTGTTAGTAACCATTAACCACATGGTTGGTAACATTTTTGATGGTGTACAGTAACTAAAATTGATGTAAATTAATAATTTAATTTTTTATTCCATCACGAGTTATCAATATAAAGTAAACATATACATTGAACAATTAGTAACTGTTCTGAAACATTTTTATGTAAATTTGGTTATCCGTCTAAAATAAAATAGTTACCTTTATATTCATATTTAGTTACCAACTGGCATGGACCATTTTTAAATAACTTTTATAACTACGTAATTTAAAAGTATCCATCAGTTAGATAAATGGGAACCCTCACATCTACATTAAGCACTTAATAATTGTTCTGATATAAGTTTTTAATTATTTGGTTACTAAAAAAATTAAAATGGTTACCCTTATATGCAGGTTTGGTTACCAACAGCACCTCTCAAACTATTTTTATTTTAATATGAGATCTATAAGTGACCATCATATATATAAATGAGAAATCTTAATTGGAGTTTATTATTCTATCATGATTACAGGGTATAAATAAAACATATACATTTAACACTTTATAATAGTCTTGATACAAGTTTATAATTATCTAGTTACTAACAAGCTTGTAGATAAATAAGACACTCACACATGTATATTTAACAATTGATGTTTGTCCTGATACAAGCTTGTAACTATCTGGTTACTAATAACAGTAACCGTAATGAAACATAATAAAACAGTTATCATATAATTATATGATAGTAACCAGAACAAGTTTTAATGGTAACCAAAACAGAAACCTCATGTAATGAAACCCAATTTAGGCAATCCATGTATACTAAATAATTACATATTAATCAGAATAAAAAATAAAAGTAACCAAAATTCCACATTGAGGGCACAATAATAGTAGCCAAACCATAAGGTAACAGTAACCAAAACATAATAACGAAGTAACCAAATAGTTATATGAAAGTAACCAGAACATGTTTTAATGGTAACCAAAATAAAAATAACCTGTATATCCAACCCAGTTTAGGCAACTCATGTATACTCTCACATGTACATTTAACACTTGATATATGTCTTGATACAAGCTTGTAACTATCTGGTTACTACGAAAAATAAAATGGCTACCCTTCTATGCATGTTTGGTTACCAACTGCACCTTTCAAACAATGTATCTGACACAACTTAGAAGTAACAAATACGAACCAACAAACAATGTCAAATCACTGGTAATATAATCAAATATGTAATCTCATTTACATAAGTTCCGATAAACATTACATACTCACTAACCTTAACAAATGGCTATGGATATCTAACAAAAACCAAAGTATGAAACACAATTCAGAATGACTGTACAACGACATCCGAACTAATCAAAATTTGGTACAAATATTCGTGAAAATTCTCTGAAGTTGTTAAAAAGTCAACTGTGGAGGCGCATCTCGTCTGGAGAGAAATCTCTAGTTCTATGTCACACCAATATATAACTTTCAAACAAGATGATGGTGATTTCAGCATAGAGAAAAAGATTTCAAACAGAACATAGAGAAAAAGATTTCAAACAGAACATAGAGAAAAAGACCAAATGAGAATATAATCCCAGAACTAGTAATTCTAGGATTAAATAGTCATAATCAAATGTGACTATGTTTGTTTTTTATGGAAATATTCATGGTATAACTTAAAATAATTCAATGTTGTATTTTTTTTTCAAGATTAATTTAAAGATTAGAGAAGATGACCATTTTTTTTTCTTTTCTTCTCTAAAGGCCAAGTCAACTAACAATATTACTAATTCACATATATACTTAAGTTGTGTATTAATAATAGTGTACAAGTGTGTTAATACATTATTTAAACAAGGCTTAAATATGAATTAGTATCCTAAAATATAGGCTATATTCCACTTCAGTGATCCACCTTTCAATTTTGTCAATTAAACTATCAATTTTTTTCAATTGTAACAAATTGAACACGCCACGTCAGAAATTGCTGACGTGGCTAATTGTGTGGGGGCTTTAAGAAGCTTATGTGGCAAAATAATTATTTTTTATTCATTACATAAATAAATCTGTTTAAATTAAATGCAAAATAGTCAAAACCTAATTTATCATCTCTAATTAAAATAAAACAAACATTAAAAATGACTAAAAGATAATTTGCACCCCAAACTTTACATCCTTGTTGACTTTTGCATCCCAAATCGAAAAAAGTGTTCAAGTACACTTCAAACTTCATTATACGTAACAAAACGCACACTTTCTTCACTTAACCGGTTAAAAGTGGCCGGCTAAAGCGGTAACACAAGTTTGGGTGCAAATTATCTTTTAGTCTTAAAAATTGGCAAAAATAATTAATTTTAAATAAAATAAAATAATTTTAAAATACTTAATGTTAAAATAAAATAATTAAAATAATAAAATTAAAATAAATATTTGGAATTAATAATTAATTTTTTTTAAAACAGAATTTTTAAAAACAAAATTATAAAACAGAATTTTTTTTGTAAAAAATTATGTTTTTACAAAAAAAAATTAAAAACAATTCTGTTTTTTTTAAATTGTAAAATAAAATCGTGTTTTACAGATTGTATAACCCTGTATTTGTATATGTATCCAAACTACACCTAAAACACCATATTTTATAAAAATTTCTGTTGGAATAAATACTATACATTTTTTGAGAGCCACATTTAAAAAATAAAAAATAAAAAATTCGACCGGTCCAATTTTTCGGTCCAGTTTCCCTGTCCGCGTAGAAGAACTGTAATAAAATTAAACACAGAAAATGGTTAGTGAAAGAAAATAGGAGTACTCCATTTTTCTAATTAAAATCGATGAAATTAATAATAGCAAGAAAAAGGATGATTTTTTTGTAAAAACAGAATTTTTTTTACATTTTTTTTTTGTAAAAACAGTTTTTTTAAAAAAAAAATTGTCTAAAAACAAAATTTAAATTCTTTTTTTGTTTTTAAAAACAGAATTTTATTTTACAAGTTTTTAAAAAATTCTGTTTTAAAACACAATTTTGTAAAAAAATGGTATTTTATAATTTTGTAAAACACAAATTTATTTTTCAATTTTTGTAAAAACAGAATTGTTTTTAATTTTTTTTTGTAAAAACATAATTTTTTACAAAAAAAATTCTGTTTTACAATTTTGTTTTTAAAAATTATGTTTTTAAAAAAAAAATAATTATTAATTCCAAATATTTATTTTAATTTTATTATTTTAATTAATTTATTTTAAAATTAATTATTTTAAAATTATTTTATTTTATTTAAAATTAATTATTTTTGCCAATTTTTAAGACTAAAAGACAATTTGCACCCCAAACTTGTGTTACAGTCTTAACCGGTCACTTTTAACCGGTTAAGTGAAGAAAATATGCGTTTTGTTATATATAATGAAGTTTGGAATGTATTTAGACACTTTTTTCGATTTAAGGTGCAAAAGTCAACAATAATATAAAGTTTGAGATGTAAATTATCTTTTAGTCATTAAAAATAGATATAATCCAAACAGATCTCTCGTAATCTATCCCAATTCATTATCTCTCGTTAACTGTCTTCTTCCTCCCCCTCCTTCTCTCTCTCATCACACCCGTTAATGTAATCCAAACAGATCTACATAGTTCACATGAAGCACCATCAGATCTCACTCCTCCTCTCCTCTGATTCCCACTCTACACCTACACCACCGCCAACCACGGCTTCGCCGTCGCTCTCAACCCCGTGGTCCTCACTGGCTAATGTGGCTTCGTGGATCATAACCGCCGGTGCCAGAACTTTAGATCGGGATTTCCCGCCGTGGACGCAGCTTCGGCATCGGCTTAACTGGAACCACTGGCCGAAAAATGGAGAAGCCGTCGACGATGTTACGCTGCCAAATATATACAGAGGAGATAGCGAGGATCCAGAGGACTATGAATAGAATTCTGTGAGTGGAAAAAAAACGTCGGAATCCAGCGCCGGTGGTGAAAATAGAACCGCCACGAGGACGGCGGCGTAACAGATTCCACCCTCATCAATAAATATAAAAAATCAAAATCAAAAGAGTGATTTTGTTTATGTAATGAATAAAAAATAGTTTTTTTTTGCCACATAAGCTTCTTAAGGCTTCACACAATTAGTCACGTTAACAATTTCTGACGTGGCGTGTTTAATTTGTTGCGATTGATAAAAATTAATAGTTTAATTATTTAATTGATAAAATTAAAAGGTGAATTACCGAAATAGAATATAGTCTATAATTTACGATACTAATTCATATTTAAGTCTTTAAACTATAACTGTTAAGTTTTAAGATATACATTCAGTAGAGGGAAAACAATACTAATATCTAATGCATCATACTGTGGTTTATTAATATTAAATGGATATTGTTATTTTTACCATAATCTGATCGACTATTAAAATTGATCCGATCTGACAAAATACTCAGACCAAGAGGGGCAAGTTGACTGGATTCCAAGGTGGAACCCAAATGTTATCACTGTTTGTCTGTTAGAGTAAATTCCACGCTCCTTGTGAGCGTGGCCTACAATTATTCTCCTACCCCATTCCCATTAACCAACCTTGTCCAAAAGTGAAAAGAGGCTAGCGAGAGGTTGAGTAGGTTTTATCAAGTGTTGTTCCTCTATACTACGTACGTGGCGGTACACTATTGGCGAGACTCTGTTATTGGATCATTGTTTCTTGAGGGTTCAGTTCCCAAGGTCCATTCTGCATCAACACGTAGGTCACATAATGCTCCGGTTGACCACTGCATTTTACAAATTTTTGGGTATTGAGCCCTTGTATTTTACCCCTAATAAAAATGATCCTACTATCACATCACATAAAAAGGGATTCAGGGGACGACCGGTAATACATGTACCGGTCATTAGTCCGGTACCCTTTTTACAGCTTCCTTACTTTCTTCTTTTTAGCCAATTAAATTATTATTCACCATTTAGATTATAATTTTAAATTTAATTTATTGAGACTTCAAATTAATTTGTGAAACAATTACTAATTATATATTAACCTAATTAATTTGTCTGATAAATAAGTTAAAAATCTTGATTCGCATTAAATAATATTAATTATAAATAAAAAAATGTAATTGTAAAAAAGATTTAATTCATCAATTCAATATTAATAATACAAACATGTAATTGTATATTTATGTTGAGTTGTGAAATCTCGCTTCTAAATCAAATCGTAATATTTTCTTTAAGTTATTTTAGTTAATTATTTGAGTCACAATATAATAAGATCCAATGTATTTTTTCAATAGTATTTATATTTTTGAGTTATTTTAACTCATCAAAAAAGTTATGATTAAAAGTATTAATGATAGTAACTTGAGCCGTTAAATACCCCACGTGTTATGATGTGAAATTAGAATGTTACAATTAATTATCATTTTTATAATTGGATTTTTAAATTTTCACATTAATATTTTATATCTCGTGTTTAGGTTTGGATTTAAGTTAAGGTTGTGAGTTCTGTTGGAAATGGGATTTGAATGAGAAAATTGACTCGGGTCGGGTCGTGGACTCGGGTCGGGTCATAATCGTGACGGCCGGGTTTGTGATACTACGTCGTTTTGACGGCGGTTACATGCAAAATTTTCCTATAAATAAATGGTGTGGGAAAACATTTAAAAGATAGAAAAGAAACAAAATTTCCCTTCCGTTTCTGAAAATTTTTTCTGTCCCGTCCCGTTATGAAAAAACCCGTTCTAGAATTCCCGTTCTACAGTTTTTCCGTCCCGTTCTGCAGTAAGAAATTCCCGTTCCTTCCCTTCTGCAGTCCCGTTCCAGTTCTGTCGTCCCGTTCTCGTTCTGCAGTTCCGTTCTACATACTTTTCCCGTTTCTGAGTAAGTGTAAGTGTGAATACTTGATTTTTCATGCATCATTATTATAATTTCCATTTACATGCATCATCATTATTATTGATAGTAAAAGTTCGAGTACATAACATAGAATTTGCGTTCGATGAATTCTTAATTTTGTAATGCTACTAATTAAGAATTGAAATCCGTTTTATCTTGGGAAGCAATTATTCAATTAACCCTGAGCATCTGTGGGGGAATAAATTTGCTTTAAGGAGACTTTGTGAATTCAAAGGACTCGGATTTATATTCATCATTTTACAAGTTATTTATGTTCTGCATAATTTATTATTATTATATGTGACGCCCCCAAAATTAGGTATACATCACCCATCTTGAGTCGCCAGATACATGGTACAGAATTCAAATACAACTTACTAATACAACTGTCGTGTACAATACGACAAAACATAACTGTGAGTTTGAATACAATTATTGTCTACTAGAGAGCATACAAACTCAAAAGGTGTCCTCAATACAATTATTGTCACACTATTTAACAGAATAGTGAGGACTACTAATACTATTCTCTGGTCCATCACTCCGTTCCCCGACTCGTCCCAGCTATATTCTCATTTCCTGAAGAGAACAGTGAAAGAAAGGGTGAGCTCAACTAGCCCAGTAAGAAATATTATGACTAAGATAATGCAGAATAAATTATCATTAGTCTTCAACAGTGTTAAACTGATAAAATACAATAAACATCAAGTTTAACTACAGCGGAACCAGCAATCCATTAAAAGAGTCAAGTAGAAAATAAAATCTACTATCTTTTATGATTTAAAAGGTTTTTCATCATCGTTATAGCTGAGACTCAGCTTAATAAATATTCCACATCATCGAATCACCCCCGCACTACGGCCAAGGATATTCTTTAGTATCGCGACCACAATTATTCATGCACTACAGCCAAGAATATTTGTGTATTCATCAATGGTCATGATCATGCCAACAACTGTCCATCAATGCACTACGGGCCAATGAGGATTTTTAATTTTTACATCATTTGTAACATTACGGTCATGATTACACCGAATAATCCCTGGTCATAATCATACCAAGTCCATCTATGCACTACAGGCCACAGATGACTTTCAACAAAATATAAACATGAGGATGATGACAATGATATAAGAATTCAATAAAACAAGTTCAAGAATTATTTTATCCAGGAATTATTAACGTTCAAATTTGTCAACACGATACTGTTTTGTGGTGTAAAATTCAAGAATGATCAGAAGAAGATTTCCATGAAAGGATACTGGATGAAGCGCAAATATTAAGGATATTCCACTAATTTCATGGAGTATAGAAGTCAAAGTTTTAACCAACTGAGTATAATAAAGAATGAGATAACAAAAGAAATCACCATGCATGCGATAGACCGCACAGACAGGTTATTCCAGCAGAATAATAATAACGGAACCAGGTCAGGTGAAATTCACACCGACAGGATGTTCCAACAGAATAATAAAGAATGGAACCAGGTCCGGTGTAAAACACACAGACAGGATATTCTAACAGAATAATAAAGAATGGAACCAGGTCCGGTGTAACACACACAGACAGGATATTCCGACAGAAATATAAAGACAGGATAGTAAATGGATGTCACCAAGTATAGGGTATTCCGCGTATACCGGTTATTCCAACAGAATAATGGAATAACATAAGGATTTCACCAAGTATAGGGTGTACCGCGTATACAGGTCATGTATAGGGTATGCCACTTTTACAGGTTATTCCAACAGAATAACAAAGAATGGAATAACATAAGTTCTCTTCAAGAAGAAAGAATAACACCCCTTACCGTATTAAGAGATTGAATACTGCAGTCGTGTAATAACCGAATACTCTTCTTCTTTCTCTCTTACTCTCTCTATACTTTCTCTCTCTATAGCTTGAACGAATTCGTGAAAAATAATGAAGCCCTAGGCTTCTATTTATAGAAGATTTATTACTATTTACGAAAGTATTTACTATTTACGAAGGTAATTACTATTGACGAAGGTAATTACTATTTACGAAGGTAATTACTATTTACGAAAATAATTACTATTTACGAAGGTAATTACTATTTACGAAAATAATTACTATTTACGAAGGTAATTACTATTTACGAAAGTAATTACTATTTACGAAGGTAATTACTATTTATGAAAGAGACTCTTAGATGATGACATATGGCCCCCCATAAATAATTCAACTTACCACAAACGTCTAATAATAGACTCTTTATATACATCAAAGATTGAATAAAAATTACCAAAAATCATTTTAACACATATTTAATCTTTCAACAATTATTAATCATTTATAACTTGTCGTCTCAATTATTATTTAAATAATATAACATATTATACAGATGATACTGTGACAATAATTGAATCAATAATATAAGAGATATGATGCAGCAATTACTGTAGCAATAATTGAGTATAGTTGAGTGACTTCTTACGTAAGCATCAATAATCAATACCGTGTGCTACTATGTAACAACGCGTATTACTGTACTTTTACTACGGAGTAGTTCAACAGTTTTAACGGTAACACCTCCGCCGTTATTTTATAGAAAGATAATTTTGTCGTTTTCTAACTATGACAATACTTCCATTGTGGGGTCCACCAATGATTGTGCCGTCGTACGAATATTCCCCGACAAAAAGAATATTCCCCGACCAAACGAATATTTTATAACAACTTGCGTACTTTGCAAAATTTATAAATATTACCCACAACTTATAAAATTATATCAAATTTATTCCATAATATTCCAAAAATAATAATTATGAAAATTCATCTTTATTTATAAAACTGGGGTCTTACAACCTCCCCTTCTTATGAAATTTCGCCCTCGAAATTAGGGTACGTACCTGGTATGTCAAAGAGGTAAGGATACCTTGATTTCATTTCAGATTCTAACTCCCAAGTCATTTCCTCAACATCGTGGTTTCTCCACAAAACTTTGACTTGAGGTATAACCTTGGAGCGTAGAATATGTTCCTTCTTATCCAAGATTTGAACAGGAATCTCTTCATACGTCAGATCTTCCGCTATTTCGTCCGGTTCTAACTCAATAATGTGGTTCGGGTCTTTCACATATTTTCGTAACATGGATATGTGAAAAACGTTATGAACACGAGACATACTTGGCGGTAAAGCGAGTCTATAGGCCACAGTTCCTATTCGATCGAGGATTAAAAATGGACCGATGAATCGAGGATTGAGTTTTCCTTTCTTTCCAAATCTTGTAACTCCTTTCCATGGAGTAACACGTAACAACACATGATCTCCTATATTGAATTCCACGTCCTTTCGATGAAGATCAACATAACTCTTTTGTCGACTTTGTGAGGTTTTTATACGTTGTCGGATCGTTTGAATCTTTTCCGTAGTCATACGTACCAACTCCGGTCCCAACAACGTTGCTTCACCCACCTCATCCCAGCATACTGGAGAGCGACACTTTCTTCCATATAACGCTTCGAATGGAGCCATGCCAATACTTGCTTGATAACTGTTGTTATAGGAAAACTCTACCAATGGTAAGAACTTGTCCCAACTTCCCTTGAAATCAAGGACACAGAGTCTTAATAGATCTTCAAGAGTTTGAATAGTCCTCTCCGACTGTCCGTCCGTCTGAGGATGATATGCCGAGCTAAATCGTAAGTCTGTGCCCATAGCTTTTTGCAAACTAACCCAAAATCGTGAAGTAAATCTTGGGTCTCGATCAGAAACTATGGATACCGGCATTCCATGCAGTCTTACAATCTCGTTTATGTACATACGAGCAAGACGTTCAAGTGTATAAGTTTCTCGTATCGGTAAGAAATGAGCAGACTTGGTCAATCTATCAACAATAACCCAAATCGCATCTATGCCTTGAGAAACCTTTGGAAGACCGGTAACGAAATCCATGGTAATGTGTTCCCACTTCCATTCTGGAATTTCAAGTGGTTGCAATGGACCTTTTGGTACTTGATGCTCCGCTTTAACTCGTTGACAAGTTAGACACCTTGAGATAAACAACGCTATCTCTCTCTTCATATTACTCCACCAAAATGTATGACGAATATCATGATACATTTTGGTACTCCCAGGATGGATTGCAAACGGTGTATTGTGCGCCTCCATCATGATTTTATACTTTAAATCAGGGTCGTTAGGAACACAAAGTCTGGAGTTGACTCGAAGTATTCCTTCTTCATCGATTCTTGCTTCCGGCATAGCACCTTCTTGCACTTTCTTCCTCATACGCATCAGCTCCAGGTCTGTAGCTTGAGCAGCTTTAACTTTATCGATTAAAGTCGGTTCTACTCGTATATTTGCCATTGTCACATGTGTCCCTGGAGTCTTCAACTCTATCTCCATCCTTTGCAAGTCACACAAAATGGGCCCTTGCGTTGACAATATCGCACTCGTACTTGCATGTGATCTTCTACTCAATGCGTCAGCTACTACGTTCGCTTTTCCAGGATGGTATTGGATGGTATGATCATAATCTTTCAACAGTTCAAGCCAACGTCGTTGTCGCATGTTGAGTTCCTTTTGAGTGAAGAAATATTTGAGGCTTTTATGATCCGTAAAGATCTCCACTTTCTCCCCATACAAGTAATGCCTCCAAATTTTAAGTGCAAAGACAACAGCTGCCAACTCTAGATCATGAGTAGGATAATTCCTCTCATATTCTTTGAGTTGTCGCGAGGCATAGGCTATGACTTTTCCATGTTGCATGAGAACACATCCCAACCCTTTGCTCGAAGCATCACTGTAGATGACAAATCCCTCCGAGCCAGACGGTATTGTCAGAACAGGTGCTGAAATGAGTCTCCTCTTGAGTTCTTGAAAACTCTTCTCACATTCTTCGCTCCAACCGAACTTTGTATCTTTCCGAGTCAGCTGAGTCAATGGAGTAGCGATTCGAGAAAATCCTTCCACGAATCTTCGATAATAACCAGCTAAACCGAGAAAGCTACGTACTTCGGTCACTGATTTAGGTTGCTCCCAGCTTTGAATAGCTTCAATCTTTGCTGGGTCAACAGATATTCCACGACTTGATACCACGTGCCCAAGGAATGCTACTTCCTCAAGCCAGAACTCGCATTTCTTCAACTTGGCATAAAGCTTATATTCACGAAGCTTTTGGAGTGTCAGCCTCAAGTGTTGCTCATGATCTTCACGGCTTTTGGAATAAATAAGGATGTCGTCAATAAAGACGACCACAAAATGATCCAAATATTCCTTGAATACTCGGTTCATCATATCCATGAAGGCAGCAGGAGCATTAGTCAATCCAAAGGACATGACTAAGAATTCATAATGCCCGTACCGAGTTCTGAAAGCCGTCTTTGGAATGTCATCGGTTCTAATCTTTAATTGGTGATACCCGGAACGAAGATCGATCTTTGAAAAGAATTTGGCTCCTTGCAATTGGTCAAATAGATCATCAATTCGTGGCAATGGATACCTATTTTTGATGGTGACATGATTTAACTCCCGATAATCAATACAAAGTCGCATACTCCCATCTTTCTTCTTCACGAATAGAACAGGAGCACCCCAAGGAGAAGTACTAGGACGAATAAAGCCAATGTCTAATAATTCCTGCAGTTGGGTTTTTAACTCCTGAAGTTCAATAGGAGCCATTCGATATGGGGCTTTAGAAATGGGTTTTGTACCGGGTTCAAGGTCGATACAAAATTCAATCTCACGCTCTGGGGGTAGGCCAGGAAGTTCTTCGGGGAATACGTCAGGAAATTCGTTAACAATAGAAATATCGTTCAAAACTGACGTATTTTTGTTTAAATCTGTGACATGAGCTAAGAAAGCTTGACATCCGTTTTTCAATAAACGAATAGCTTTATGGCTTGAGATGACCGTGATTGATTTTAATGGTTTGGTCGCTTGAATTCGCATAATAGGTTGATTAGGAATATGAAAGCTAACAACCTTATGGAAACAATCAATTTTTGCATGATAAGTAGTTAACCAATCAATCCCTAGAATCACGTCAAATGCAAGTATTTTCAATGAAATAAGATCTACAGGTAATGTGAGGGTACCGATTTGAACCAAACAAGACTTATAAACAGTGGATGTAAGGAAGGTTTCTCCCAACGGAGTTTCCACAGATAAGTCAAAATCTAATTTCTCCGGAGTCAAATTTAATCGATGAGCGCAAGTAGGAGAAATAAAAGAATGGGTAGAACCGGTATCAAATAAAGTATAGACTTCGTTAGAGTTTATGATAAGCTTACCCGTGATGACCTCATTCGGGTTCCTTGCTTTCTGGGAGGTCACAACAAACGCTCTCCCTTGCACTACCGGCTTTGACCTTTCTGGGACGGCCTTTGGTGCCTCCACCCTAGTTGAATTGGTCTTTGGTAAACGACAAAATCGGGCCAAGTGACCTTCTCTTCCACAATTATAACATGCTTTGGACGGCATCGCGCAATTTGGACTGATGTGTCCCTCCCCTCCACATTTGAAGCATATGATAGGTGGTCTTTCTCCTTCCTTAACAACGGGTGCTGGTGCTGACGTCTTTCCATCATTGTTGAATCTCCTCTTTTTGAAATGTCCATTCTTATTGTTTTGGCCCTGATTACCACCGAAGTGGTTACCATTTCTGGCCTGATGATGTCCTCCACGCTTGTTGTCACCGCTTCGATGACTGCTCTCACTGGTATTATCATTTTGCCGGCTGCTCTCTTTTGATTGCGTTGACTCGTTATCGCGCTCTACCAACTGAGCCCTATTTACAACATCAGAATACAAACACAGTTTATGAGAAATAAGATGTTGACGTATCTCCGGCTTCAAACCTCTTAAAAACATTCGCGCCATTCTCTCTTCATTATCCACCAAATGGGACGCAAACCGTGATAACTCTGCAAATTTTGCCTCGTATTGCGACACGGTCATATTATTTTGTTCCAACTTAATAAACTCCACCTCCTTCATGTGGCGAATACTTTCGGGAAAGTATTTATCATTGAACAGCTCCTGGAACTTCTCCCAAGACATCTTCAGTACGGCAGGTTGAGTACGTTTTACCGATTCCCACCAGTAATCTGCCTCTCCGCGCAACATAAAGGCGGCAAAGGGAACCTTTTGCTCCTCGGAGCATCCCAAGACATCAAATATCTTGGTCATCTGCTTTATCCATGTTTCCGCCATAAGTGGTTTTGGCTCTCCCTTAAACTCCGGTGGTCCCAGCTCCTTGAACTGTTTAGCGGTGACCGCCCGAGAGTTTCCCGCGTTTCCATCTACGTTTTGGACAGGAGTTGCTCTCGCCTGCTGCTGCATGAATTGCATAAAACCTCTGAACATTTGATCATTCGTCATTTGGTCAGTGTTGTTGTTTGCATGAGGATTTTCGCCTTCCTGGTGCACATTATCCTGATTATTGATATGTGGTGAATCAACGATCGCCTGTGCTCCATTGCCAATCTCAACATTCTCAGATGTCATTTTCAGATACTGCCACAAAACAAAAGGTTAATTGACATGTAACATATTATCCCTATATTCTGACCGACCAATAAAATAGCACATAAACCTAGGTAGGTCATACTAGCGAAGGAATTCCCCGTCTCTCCCCTCCTAGTACTATTCTCACATCTTAGCCAGTGATCATATCCCTAAGCTCTGATACCAACTGTGACGCCCCCAAAATTAGGTATACATCACCCATCTTGAGTCGCCAGATACATGGTACAGAATTCAAATACAACTTACTAATACAACTGTCGTGTACAATACGACAAAACATAACTGTGAGTTTGAATACAATTATTGTCTACTAGAGAGCATACAAACTCAAAAGGTGTCCTCAATACAATTATTGTCACACTATTTAACAGAATAGTGAGGACTACTAATACTATTCTCTGGTCCATCACTCCGTTCCCCGACTCGTCCCAGCTATATTCTCATTTCCTGAAGAGAACAGTGAAAGAAAGGGTGAGCTCAACTAGCCCAGTAAGAAATATTATGACTAAGATAATGCAGAATAAATTATCATTAGTCTTCAACAGTGTTAAACTGATAAAATACAATAAACATCAAGTTTAACTACAGCGGAACCAGCAATCCATTAAAAGAGTCAAGTAGAAAATAAAATCTACTATCTTTTATGATTTAAAAGGTTTTTCATCATCGTTATAGCTGAGACTCAGCTTAATAAATATTCCACATCATCGAATCACCCCCGCACTACGGCCA
Source organism: Panax japonicus (assembly GCA_020205505.1). Taxonomy (NCBI): domain Eukaryota; kingdom Viridiplantae; phylum Streptophyta; class Magnoliopsida; order Apiales; family Araliaceae; genus Panax; species Panax japonicus. Next base: position 7,947,327 of record CM035107.1, on the reverse strand, counting down.
AGGATATTCTTTAGTATCGCGACCACAATTATTCATGCACTACAGCCAAGAATATTTGTGTATTCATCAATGGTCATGATCATGCCAACAACTGTCCATCAATGCACTACGGGCCAATGAGGATTTTTAATTTTTACATCATTTGTAACATTACGGTCATGATTACACCGAATAATCCCTGGTCATAATCATACCAAGTCCATCTATGCACTACAGGCCACAGATGACTTTCAACAAAATATAAACATGAGGATGATGACAATGATATAAGAATTCAATAAAACAAGTTCAAGAATTATTTTATCCAGGAATTATTAACGTTCAAATTTGTCAACACGATACTGTTTTGTGGTGTAAAATTCAAGAATGATCAGAAGAAGATTTCCATGAAAGGATACTGGATGAAGCGCAAATATTAAGGATATTCCACTAATTTCATGGAGTATAGAAGTCAAAGTTTTAACCAACTGAGTATAATAAAGAATGAGATAACAAAAGAAATCACCATGCATGCGATAGACCGCACAGACAGGTTATTCCAGCAGAATAATAATAACGGAACCAGGTCAGGTGAAATTCACACCGACAGGATGTTCCAACAGAATAATAAAGAATGGAACCAGGTCCGGTGTAAAACACACAGACAGGATATTCCAACAGAATAATAAAGAATGGAACCAGGTCCGGTGTAACACACACAGACAGGATATTCCGACAGAAATATAAAGACAGGATAGTAAATGGATGTCACCAAGTATAGGGTATTCCGCGTATACCGGTTATTCCAACAGAATAATGGAATAACATAAGGATTTCACCAAGTATAGGGTGTACCGCGTATACAGGTCATGTATAGGGTATGCCACTTTTACAGGTTATTCCAACAGAATAACAAAGAATGGAATAACATAAGTTCTCTTCAAGAAGAAAGAATAACACCCCTTACCGTATTAAGAGATTGAATACTGCAGTCGTGTAATAACCGAATACTCTTCTTCTTTCTCTCTTACTCTCTCTATACTTTCTCTCTCTATAGCTTGAACGAATTCGTGAAAAATAATGAAGCCCTAGGCTTCTATTTATAGAAGATTTATTACTATTTACGAAAGTATTTACTATTTACGAAGGTAATTACTATTGACGAAGGTAATTACTATTTACGAAGGTAATTACTATTTACGAAAATAATTACTATTTACGAAGGTAATTACTATTTACGAAAATAATTACTATTTACGAAGGTAATTACTATTTACGAAAGTAATTACTATTTACGAAGGTAATTACTATTTATGAAAGAGACTCTTAGATGATGACATATGGCCCCCCATAAATAATTCAACTTACCACAAACGTCTAATAATAGACTCTTTATATACATCAAAGATTGAATAAAAATTACCAAAAATCATTTTAACACATATTTAATCTTTCAACAATTATTAATCATTTATAACTTGTCGTCTCAATTATTATTTAAATAATATAACATATTATACAGATGATACTGTGACAATAATTGAATCAATAATATAAGAGATATGATGCAGCAATTACTGTAGCAATAATTGAGTATAGTTGAGTGACTTCTTACGTAAGCATCAATAATCAATACCGTGTGCTACTATGTAACAACGCGTATTACTGTACTTTTACTACGGAGTAGTTCAACAGTTTTAACGGTAACACCTCCGCCGTTATTTTATAGAAAGATAATTTTGTCGTTTTCTAACTATGACAATACTTCCATTGTGGGGTCCACCAATGATTGTGCCGTCGTACGAATATTCCCCGACAAAAAGAATATTCCCCGACCAAACGAATATTTTATAACAACTTGCGTACTTTGCAAAATTTATAAATATTACCCACAACTTATAAAATTATATCAAATTTATTCCATAATATTCCAAAAATAATAATTATGAAAATTCATCTTTATTTATAAAAACTGGGGTCTTACATTATATTTATATGCATTATTAAATAATACTATATATTACAGATAACAATCTTAAAGCAAATTTATTTTTCTGTAATTATAGTATTGTTTATGTTAACAGAAAATTGTTTTATGTGAATAAGAATTTGTTTTATAAAACAAGTTTTTGTTTTGTAAAAAAAAAAAAAAAAAAAAAAACTGCATTTCTGGAATGTTTCTGTTTTATTATTACCGTGCACTAAAATTGAAAAAAAAAAAAAACCGTCAATTTTTTTTTTTACCATCCATTGCATGATAATTGTTTCAAGTTTGTTAAGTGTATATATAAGACGTAAAATTATATGACGTAATATATATATATATATATATATATATATATGATATATATATTTTATACTGATGTGACTTGATTTAATCCTGCAAACATGAATCCTGCAACTTGAAGGTTCTAAAAAAAAAATGTCTTGACTTTTGTATATACATATAAAAGTTTATAACTCTGTATGTTTGTATAAAAACAGAATACAAACTTCTGCAAATACAATATTTTCTGCAAGTTTATGCATTTGTTTTTATATGTTTGTGAATATATATGTTATATACTATAACTGCATGTTGTTTTGCCTTGAGCACATGCATGTTCTGTTTATTTGGTCAGTTTATTTATATTGTGCAAGTTTATATAATATTAAAGCATCCATGCAATACTGGATTATTTTTTCACCCAAGTACATCACAGAGGCATGTGTGTGACGTGCATTCCAAGAGCAAACGGACTTTATAATTTGTAAACAAATTATCATTTTGTTCGTATAAATTTTTGCAGTATTGCAGGTAAGGGTCAATTTAATATATAAAAAAAAAAAAAAATTTGGCCAACAGAAACTTTATCTTAACAGAATATTAGTTACATGTTAATAAATAATATTCTGTTATTTTTAATTGCATGTAAATATACATATTATTCTGTTTAACGGTTTATATTACATGTTAATTGTTTTATATATATATATTCTGTTATTATATATATAAATTTCATATTAACAAATTGCATGTTAAAAATTCATGCATATTTTATAGTAATGATTGCATGTTAATAATTCATGCATATTAACTGCTGCTTGCATATTACTATTATTACATGTTGTATTAATGACTTGCATGTTCTGCATGTTAGCCTTGAGCACGTGATTGTCAAAAAAAAAAAATGTTGCATTTATGTTTAATATCATAAGCAGTATCCATGTTTAGCGTTTATGTTAATATCATGATTAACATAATTGTTTGGGTTCAGATAATTTAAGAAATTACGGCGTGTTTTTTGTAAACAAGGAAAAAGGAATAACATATGTCAGTTTTTGTCATGTGTGTTATTCTGTTATCATATAAAAACAGAATGTATATTCTGTTTGTACGCTAATATACCCCTACGACATTAGTCCTCATTTATTCTTTCTATTATGTACTTTTTAAGTTTGGCTAAAGAATGGCTGTAAATAGTAAAATTTCAGATGGGTCAAAATCCTTTAGATGTGCAAATTAATGTTTTCTTTCTATATGCTAGTGCAAATTCTTGTATCGACAAACAAGCAGAAAATATCAGCAGAGGGCTTCATTTCTAGCACTATTATTTTATATTGAGAAAATCTAATTTACATATTAAAACTGCAGAATGTTTTAGTTGTTGCATGCTAGTACCCTTGGTCAATCATTCAATTAATTTCCTGATACACTTGATGATGAGCATAACACTTGCATGCTAACATGAATTGTATGTTAACGTAGAAGAGGCTATCATACCAAAATAGCAGAATCAATTGCCATAATGGTAGCTTGGTGTTAGATATTTTCATTATCTAAAAGTATATAATAAATATATTATATGTCATCCATGTAACCAATAATTAATATTGGTTCAGTTGGATAAAAGAGGTGTGTTGATATTAAGGACTTGGGTTTAAGCCATGCTAACAACATTTTTATATATATGTTGGGCCAAAAATTTCCAAAAATTAGAATCAGTTGGAATTGGGATACGTTCCAATAATTGGGATACGACCAATTAATTTGTTTATGATATTTATGATATTATATCTACATGTACCTACCAAAAATGATATGTTTGTAGGAAAGGGCTACATGAATGATGGGCTAATGTACCAAAGTCTATTGATAATAATAAAATTAATTCTTATGCTTACTTGTTGGAATCTTCAAACATATGGAATGCTAGATTAGGTCATGTTAATTATAATACTTTGCGTAGATTAATTAATTTAGAATTCTTGCCTAAATTTGATATTAATCTAAAACATAAATGTGAAATTTGTGTGGAATCAAAAATGACAAGATTACCCTTTCATTCTGTTGAAAGGAAAACTGAACCTCTAGATTTAATTCACACTGATATATGTGACTTAAAGTTTGTGCAAACTAGAGGTGGGAAAAAAATATTTTATAACCTTTATTGATGATTGCACAAGATATTGTTATGTATATTTGCTAAGAAGCAAAGATGAGGCAGTAGAAATGTTTCAACTTTATAAAAATGAAGTTGAAAATCAACTTAGCAAAAAGATTAAAGCAATAAGAAGCGATAGAGGTGGTGAATATGAATCATCATTTGAAGAGATATGCTCTACTCATGGTATTATTCACCAAACTACTGCTCCTTATTCACCTCAATCTAACGGTATTGCAGAACGCAAGAACCGAACATTGAAATAAATATTGAATGCTATGTTAAACAGTTCTGGAGCACCCCAGAATTTGTGGGGGGAAGCTTTGCTTTCTGCCAATTATATTCTTAATAAAGTGCCTCATAAGAAAACTCACAAAACACCTTATGAATTATGGAAAGGTCATAGACCTTGCTACAAATACTTAGAGTATGGGGGG